>CBVK0103492128.1:0-19259 GCA_900067695.1 Picea abies
GCGACTTCAAGTCACGATACCACCTTAAACCGGGCGCTTCCTCGGCATCTGATTGGTCTTGGATGGTGTTTACCTTTGAAAGGAAGATAGGCTTCTGGTGCAACAAATGGCTGTCCCTAGGGGGACGTCTTATCTTGGTCAAGACGGTTTTACAGAGTTTAGCAGTCTTTTGGATGCTTCTGGAACGTGTCCCTGCCAGTATTATCACTAGGCTCCGCAGACTCTCCTTCAACTTTCTGTGGAATGATCTTGCAGGAAATCGTCGTTTTCATCTTTGCAACTGGCAAACACTTTCCAGGCCAAAAAGAGCAGGGGGTTGGGGACTCAAGGATCTCTCCCTTTTTAACACGGCTTTACTTGCTTGCTCTTTTTGGAGAGCGGTCTCCAGCGACAATATTTGGCAACGGGTTATCAAAGGTAAATATTTAGGTGACAGACCCCTTTCCTCTTGGCTCCGCAAGCCCAGTTTATTACAGTGCTGGGCTTCCCCCTTCTGGAAAGGGCTGGTCAACTCCTCTCCTGTTATTCTTCATTGGCTTCGATGGCGTCCTAAAGTGGGCGAAGAAATAAAAGTTGGCAGGGATAAAATAGTTGGCCTTGATGATTCCTCAATCCTCTCTTTACAACTCAGGTCCCATTTGCTCTCCCTGAACTTTTTCTCCCTTGTGCAACTGAAGAAGGGATCTGGTGCCTTTCCTCTTCCGGATTCTTGGTTACTTAGCAGTGAGCTGGCTCTCAGTGGACATTTAGCTCAGGAATTCAACTCTTATACGACTGCTCTAAGATGCTCGGGCCTCTCCCTCTCTCTTGCTCCAGATGCCCTCACCTGGACGGGGGGAGACAGATCTGGTAGAGTGGTTGCCAAAAATGTCTATGCGGCTCTGCTGCCGGAGAGGATTTTTGTGGCTCAGCCACGTTGGCTCAGTCGTTTATGGACCTGGGCGCTCCCTCTCAAGCACAAATTATTCTTTTGGCTTTATGTTAATGACAAACTCCTTACTTGGGAGTCTCTTCGCAGAAAGGGTTGGCAGGGTCCAGGTTATTGTGTGCTTTGTCGCAGAGCCTCAGAGGACCCCTCACACTTGTTCACTCACTGTACTTTTTCCCAAGCGCTTTGGGACCGTATTCTGAAGCATCTTTCCCTTCCTTTTCTTTGGACTGGTGTCTCCTTTTTGAAGTGTTTCTCCTCTTGGTTCATTGCCCAAGCAGCCCCTCCATCACTGGCTGTTTTTGTTTGCTGGCATGTATGGATTGAACGTAACAGGGTTTTATTCGAAGACCGCTCTCCTTCTTTACAGGCGGCCTTTTACAGAACGCTGGCCTCTTTTCAGTGGAAGCAGTCGACTGTCAAACCTCTTCTTTTCAAAGCGGTGGATACATTTCTGCCAGATGGTTACTTGGTGGCATTTTTTGACGGAGCAGCGCTCTCCACAGGCACTTGTTGCGGTGCTGGCGGAACTTTCAGATCCCACCCTCAGCGGATGACAAAGTGGTTCCTTAATTGTGGCAGGGGCTCGAATACAAAAGCTGAGCTACTGGGCCTTTGGGCCACTCTTCTGATCGCTTCATGTTGGTCACTCAATCATTTTCATGTGATAGGAGACTCGAAAGTAATTATAGATTGGATCAATAACAAGAGTAGGCTTCAATCCATCCATGTGGACGGATGGAAACAAAAAACGCAACAGTTGGCCCTCTCCTTTTCAGAAATCCACTTCCGTCATCTTCCCAGATCCTTCAACTCGGAGGCTGATGCTCTTTCAAAGCGTGCTCTCAACCAAGTGCTGGGCAGATTATCAATCTTCCACTGCGACAGAGATAGGGAGAGCCTGACTTCCAACTTCAATCTCTTTGAACCTCCTTGACAATTCGTCCTTCCCTGTGATTAGTTCCATTGAGATTTGGTTGTTGTTTTATTATTCTGTTGGCTTTTTTGTATCGGTGGCTGTCACCTTTTGAAGAGCTGGAGAGCACTGGTCGCTGTTTCTGTTTCTTCTCTGGTTGGCGAGACAGTGGTGTCTGTCTCCCCAATATAGAGCCGACTGCTCTGCATTTATCTGTTGTTGATTGTGTAGGAATCATCCGGAGGTTCATGTCACGGGTTTCGGCCTATGCCTCTCGCCCGTCTCTTGCCTCTTTTTGTTATCTGGCAGTTTTTGCAAGTCCTCGTCTGATCATGTATTTCGAAAGGAACTGGAACGGTATCTCCAGCGAATTGTAAACGATTTTATAACTCTATAAAATTGAGATAATTTCTTCCGGGAAAAAAAAAAGAAGTTAAAGTAAAAAACCATTAACTTGAGAATCAAATGAATATAATAATTGGATATCTTATTATATCTGTCTATAGGCATGGTATATAGTATTGAGTTAGGTTTGACTTTCTATTAGTTTATGGTTGACCATAAAATATACGCCCCTTTATCTAAAGTTTTAAAAAATAATGATTAATTTTAAATTTTAAATCTCATTTATCTGATATTTTATTAACCAAAAATTTTGAAGTCTTATTGCTGCCTTCACTTCCCCCAATATTATTGTAATAAATATTTATGCCATCTAATCATTTCATACCTACTTCTTGTCTTTCTATCTCCTTAAACAATACTTTTATTATTATAATTGGCAAATATATACTACCTAGTAACCTTATTTTCTTTTGAGAATAATAATTAAATAAATTAATTAATTAAATTTGATAAACTTTTATAAAATTTAAAATTACGATATTTCAAAATTTAAAGGTTTTTTTATCATTCTAAATTAATTTAAATACTAAAAATCAATTCAACTTTAAAATTACTAAAAATTTAAATTTTATTAAATAATAGAGAATAATTTTAAGTTAAAATTTTCCAAAAAAAAATCTCTTATTAGTTACCCGCTATGTAAATGATTTTTGTCTCTATGATTTTGACACCAATTCAGTTTTTACCGAGAAGAATATGATTAGTACACTATATAAAAATTTTGAAAAAAAACTCTCTTATTAGTTCTCTTATAAATAACCTTTGACTCTATGATTATGACTTCTAATTCAGTTTTTACGGAGAAGATTATTATTAGTACAAATTCTCTTATTAGTTCCCAACAACCATATAAATGACCTTTGACTTTATCCAATTCTGTTTTTACCTAAACAATTTATAATTAGTATTATATATATATATATATAACCTAAACAATTTATAATTAGTATTATATATATATATTTATATTTATATAACCTAAACAATTTATAATTAATATATATATATATATATATATTTTTTTTTTTTTATTTATATTTTTATTTATATTTTTATTTTGAAAAAGGTGGAAATTGCAAAGTACTTATTATTTTGTTACTGCTATTTTGTTTTTTTTTACTTCTTATTTTTCTTTATATAACTTTGTAATTTTATATTTCAAATATACAATTTTAACGCTTCAATAAATAATTTTTATAAATTTGAAAATTATATTTATATACAACTAATTTCTAATTTCTGGAGTTTTTACCAGAATTTTATAAATTCAATGTATAACGGGATGCTTTTAATTGCAACTCTTGTGTGAATATGTAAGGTTTTAGCAATCTGCTATCTTACTCAGATGAAAAGATTTACTTATATTTAATTTAAGTAACTTTTAGTAATATGCCTGCCATGGATTGGATTTAATAATATACTTATGGGCCACAGATCTCGGAATCAATAACTCCATTTAATAGCTTGAAACGTATTTGTATAAGATAAGTTTTGGATATTGAATTTAATTGATTTTTTTTTTCATCTATATATAATTAATTCAATTTTATAATTTTATAGGTTATTATTATGGTTACAATTAATCTATATGTATACTATAAATTGTAATGGAGATTAAAAAAATAAAAAATAAAAATTCAAGAATCTATAAAATTGAACTCCACATTTTTGTGATAGAACATGCTTTGAATAAGATGTGATTTATTATTAAGAAATTTTATACATGAATTAGAATATGCTTTGAATAAGAGGTGACTTATTTATCATTAAGAGATTGCATAGATGAATTAGAACATGCTTTGAATAAGAGGTGAATTATTATTAAGAGATTGCATAGATGATATTGAATGTTATTCATTACCATATTTTTTGAGTTCATATGCATTGTGTTTATTAATAAGAATTAATGAGTTGTGTTTTGCAATTTATTACATTTTTAATGTAATAGAGGAGAGCTGAAAAACGAGAGGGTGGACATGGAGGGAAACGAGAATTCAGAGATTTTCAAATTTGTGAACAAGCAAGACCAGAGTTAGCCATTTACGAGGAGGTTTCATGGATACTTTCTTAGGTTTCTGGACTGGTTTGTATGGATCTCTTATACTGATTGTCTTTTAGTTAGTTCTTATTGCCAGTTTTTTTTTTCGTTTTCGAGCATTTAGCCAGAGTTTGGTTTCCATTTATTTCTACCACCCTTCCTGCCATTTATTACTTTCTTTGGAAACTGAACCCCCAACCGGTGAAGTTTTTACCTTTCGCCACCTTGTCTCGAGTTGAGGGAAAGTGTGGAACAGGTGGTCTTCATTAGAGTCTTTTGTCAGGTGAGTATTTACTCTACGACTTGTCCTCTTTCCTCGGAGGATCCTTAGCCATTGATTTTCTTGCTTGGGTTAAGTGATTTACAAGTGGAGGCTGGATGGATAGCCGACGTTTAGAAGCAATTAATAAGGAGGTTAATGCACTCTTAAATGAGCCACTGGAGGTTATTTGGAAGGAAAATAATACTTATCCTTCTCATTTTTTGCCGAGAGAGGTTTCGAAGTCTCCATCCAAAGAGACTCTTCCCTTGGGTAGATAGTCGACTGCTAAATCTCTTCATAGTAATTCCTTACATTCAGTCGAACCTTCTTTAGCTACTTTCCTGCCAGCACTTTCAAAGCCGTCATGTAGCTTCAAGTCCTCTAAGGAGAGTTCAACTTCTGGTTCCCCTGATAAGCGTAGCGATTCTCGATTTTTTTTAAAGATCCCGAGTCAAGTTTGGCTCGTAAGCATAGAAGACAGTGGACGGTGAAGCGTACTATTAAAAGGTTAGTATTGGGGGCTGACGTTGGTTTAGAGAACTCGTGTAGATTGGCTATCTGTGGCCTTGTTGGTAGACTCACATATAGCAACCTTTCTGTGGAAAGCTTTACTATTTGGATAGAACGGGTATGGGTTCCAGTGTTAGGGTATCTACCGAAGGTAATCTTCTTAACTAAAGGCTGGGTTGGAATTATTTGTGTGACCCCAAAAGACGCAGAGTTACTATTAAGTAGAAATTGGATTAATGGAAATAGTAGCCTTATGCTCAAAAGGTGGAGACTGGCCTTCAGTTCAGAAACTGAGTATTTCTCGGTAAGACATATTTGGGTATTGCTTCCAGGACTTCCTCTGTATTTATGGAATGAAGGTACATTGATAGCTATCGGAAACAATCTAGGGAATTTCATAATGGTGGATAAAAATAATTTAGAGTCGGAAAATAGAAAAGTCACAAAAGTTCTGGTCAAAATGGATGTACACTTGGGTATGCCGGCGACTATGGAGTTTGAATGGCGTGGTTTTTGCTATCAACAAAGATTAGATTACCTCGGGTTACCTTTCAGATGCAACTATTGTCGAAGTACTTCTCATCTGAGGAGAGACTGTAAAGGATTTAGGGAAGGAAAATCTTCTTGAAGAGAAAGGATTTCCTTATAGTACTCCAGATTCTTCGATGGACACTAGTTTTTATGGCTTCGAAGGAAGTAGAGATGACAGGTTTGATAAAAGATTTTTGGAGCCAGCTGAAACTACTATCGATAAGTTACATTTGTATTGTCCTACTTTTTTCAATTCCCTTTCTGTTTTGGAGCGTCATTCAGTTAGTTCTTCTATTTGGCTGAAGAACTCTATCTCTAAGTTGGCTTGTCCACCTTTATTGGATTCTGAAGTGCCACAGAACTCTACTCGTTCCTCGAGGGTTAACTCTTCCTTACCTTTCCCTTCTTTGGTTACTTCACCCTTGGAACCTATGAGTCCTTCTGTTGTTTTGATACCCGAGAAATATCCTACTTCCGTTGGAATTGCTTCTCCAGAACCTTCCTTTTCTCTTGAGACATGTAACAGTCAGGATTATAGCCATCCTTTGCTAACTAACTATCCTTTGCCACTTGGGTATAGGGAACTTGAGGAGGACGACTCTAGCCTTTCTGTTGTTTTGGATTCTTTCATACCCTATCTTCGTGGAAGTGAAGCTTCGGTCCCTTTACCTACTTTTCTTGGGAAAAAAGCCATTGACCCTTGTGTAGAAAGTGGGCAAGCTAGTACTTCTCATGTATTGGTCGAAGAAGGATTTTTCTTGTTCAAGGGAGATGGGAATTGAGCTCTCCCCTGTAAAAACTCGCAGTGCCAGAAAAAAACCAGTACTGAATTAAAATAAGATTCTGCTTCTCATTTTCCTACTGATGGTAGGGCCCTTAGAGCTTTGAAGGCCCTGACAAGAACAAAATGATGTTAGTTCTCTCACTAAACCTAAGAGGGACTGGAAACATCCTTAAACTTGCTTCGGTTCGTAGTGTTTTGGAAAGAACACGACCAAATATTGTTTTTTTTCAAAAGACCTTAGTTCACGCTGACAAGGCGAGGTGATTCTTTCAACTTTTGAGGTCGAAGTGGCTTGTTTGTGCGGTTAATTCAATTGGAACTTCTGGAGGGTTACTAGCTGCATGGGATCCCTCTTTTTTTAATCTAATGTCGTACCTAACTTGTGGTGGTATTTTACTGACAGGATACTGTCTTGGATCCAAAAGGGATTTTAATATTCTTAATACTTATGGGTCGTGCATCGAGCGCAAATCTTTTTGGAAAAGTGTAGTGGCAGTGGGTCTGCTGTCTTTGAAAAATCTTGTGTTAGATGGCGATTTGAATTTGACTTTGAAGGCAGGTGAAAGTTGGGGCATCCGATCAAATCTTAGTTCTTTGAATACTTTATTTACTAATTTCTTCTGTAATAACAAACTTATAGACATTCAACCGAGGAAGTTGGTTCCCACGTGGAGAAATGGCAAAGTGGGTGATACCTTCGTAGAAAAGAGATTGGATCGGTTTCTACTTTCTAAATATTTAGTGTTATCCACATGTATTTTTAGATCATGGGTAGAATTCCCTCTTATCTCTGATCATGCACCAATCCTTTTACAACTGGATTTACCGCTAGTGTACAAAGCAATTCCTTTCAAATTTAATCCAGTTTGGCGGATTGATAAAGAATTTTATACACTGGTTCATAATTTGTGGATTGATCCCTTGTATCTTAGGGAACCTTGCAAACAGAAGAGGTTGGTTTGGAAGTTGAAATATCTAAAAAAGAGTACACAAATCTGGCAGAAGAAATACAATAGCTGAAAGAATGCAAGGCTTAATAGTCTCGAACAAGAAATCTCCTTTAGATTACAAAACTTATCGGAGGGGACCTGTCAGAATCTGAGAGATCAATCTTTAAAATATTTAGAGTGGGAAATGAATAATTTATTAAAGGATATCGAGGAACAATGGCGCCAGCGCAACCGAGCCATCTGGATACAAAGTGGGGACCTAAATACAAAATTCTTTCATAGCTATGCAAGCTACAGGAGAAACCAAAAGTTCATTTGGGAGATACAGGATGAGGGGGGTACAGTTTACAGAGGCCAATAAATCTTAAATTAGCAGCTGCTAAACACTTTAAAGATTTTTATAATACGCCAATGAATATAAATCAGGCTGATCAAGTTAAAGTGGCTACCTTATTTCCGAATATGATTCTGGATTCAGAGTTAGAGGCTCTCTATAAACCAGTGGAAAAAGAAGAACTGAAGAAAATCCTTTCAAGCCTAAAATTAGAGAAGAGTCCAGGCCCTGATGGCTAGACTGTGGAATTCTTTAAACATTTCTTTGACTTGGTGGGAGATGATATCCTGGAAATGATTGAAGAATCTAGAACTTTGGGTTATATTCCAGGAGCACTAAACTCTACCTTTCTCACTTTAATCCCAAAAGTGAACAATCCTCGTCTTTTTGGAGATTTTCGGTCGATATCTTTGTGTAACCTTTGTTATAAGATTATTTCAAAGATCATAGCGAATTGGATCAAACCATTTCTTTCTAGATCTCTTTCGAAAGAACAACTGGGATTTCTGCAAGGAAGGAAAATTCAGAATGCCATAGGCACAGTTCATGAATGTATCCACAGTATAAACCATAAAAAATCAAAGTCTTTGATTCTAAAGTTGGATCTCCGAAAAGCTTATGATTGTGTTAATTGAGATCTCTTGCACATTCTCCTACTGCAAATTGGGTCGGATTGTAAAATGACTAACTGAATAATGAGTTGTGTTGTATCTACCTCTTACTCTGTTTTGATTAATGGTGAAGCTACAAAGTTCTTTAAAAGTGCTAGGGGATTGAGGCAAGGATGTCCCCTATCGTCGCTTCTGTTTATCCTAGTGATGGAAAGTTTGAGCTTATTACTTAAAGATAGTCAAAGAGAAGGTAAACTGTCAGGTATACAAGTTTCAAATTCCATTAAAATCCTTCATATTCTCTTTGTGGATGATGTTATTATAATGTCAGGTGCTACCATTCATGAGTGGTGGGAAATAGATCAAGTTCTCAAAGTTTTTGGTTTGACTTCTGGTCTATTGATAAATGTATCAAAGTCGACGTTCCATCAATCAAGTTTGACTGAACAAGAACAGTTTATGTTCAAAGCACTCTTTCCATATGACTTTATAGAATTAGAGCAAGGTTCAAATACCTTGGTTTTTATCTGAAAGTTGGAGCTACGTGTTTGGATGATTGTCATTGGTTGATTAAAAAAGTGGAAAATAAGATAAACAATTGGTGCTTTAGGTGGATTTCTTTAGGTGGGTGCCTTACGCACTTGAAAGTGGTGCTCTCTAGCCAACCTATTTACTGGATGTCACTAGCGATTGTTCCGGGATCTGTCTTGAAAATCCTTAGAAACTGTATGTTCAATTTCCTGTGGAAAAGAAATTGTGTTTCCCATTTGATGCATCTCTGCAACTGGAAGAGATTATCCCTTCCAATCTCCTTTGGGGGGTGGGGAATTCGTAATATTTTTGAATTCAGTAAGTCCCTAGCAGCAAGTACGTGTTGGCGAGTTCTTATGGTAGAAGGTATTTGGCACAGAGTAATCTTGGATAAATATCTTTATCATAAATCAATTACTAATTGGCTCATAAATAAGTCTTTTAAAAAGAACGAAATGTCTAGAATCTGGTTAGGACTTTCAAAAGTCTTATTTCTGATTCTGCATGGATTAAGATGGATACCCGGGAATGGACATTCTATAAACTTAGGAAAGAATAGAATCCTGGGTATGGGGGATCACTCTTTCCTTTTGAGCAATCTATTGTTGGAGTTAAAGGACCAGAATATTCTCACACTTGCACAGGTCAAAAAACTTTCAGGTGATCAATTTTTGCTTTCCTCTTGGCTCAGTAGTATTGATTTGCATTTGACAGGGGACTTAGCGCAAGAATGGGAATCGTTTAGAAGTGCTTTATCGACGTTGGGTGCACTAATCCAAGATAAGCATGATACTCTCTTGTGGTTAGGAGGTGACAATTCAGGAAAACCTTTGGCCAAGAAACTTTACTCAAGTCTTATCTCGACAAAAGGATTATCGAAAATTGATTTCTGGAAACAAAAATTGTGGAAGTGGAAAATACAACTAAATGAAAAATTATTTGTGTGGTTGGCCCTGGAAGGTAAAATATTAACCTATGACACTCTTCAGAAAAGGGGCTGGACTGGTCCGAGATGCTGTTCACTGTGTAAATCAGTATGTGAATCCGTTAGTCACATTTTTATTTCCTGCCCTTTTGAAATTTCAGTTTGGAATGCATTATATTTGGAACTAAGATTAAATAGGAGTTGGACGTGGATTACACTTCTGGAATGTATGCAGAGCTAGATTAGGGATAAATCTGTCCCTACTGATATAGCATCCTATTCCATTTGGTATATCTGGCAAGAGAGGAATAAATCTTTGTTTGAGGATACTAGTCCATCGGTATAGACCGTGATCTATAAGATTTTAGCTCTTCCTCCATGTAACATTTCTTACCCAAAAGACAAGCTACCAAAGGATATTTTGATCTCTGTCAATATGAACTTGATCTTGCCTAGTTTGATGGTGTGGCCGAGAGGGATGGTAGTATGTGTGGTGTTGGGGGCATTAATAAAGTACAAAAGGAGACTACCTACAAATGGAGGCTCAATTGCGGCAAAGGAACCAATACAAAAGCGGAGCTCTTGGGGGCCTAGGCTTCACTATGGCTTGCCAAGTATTTATTACTTTCTAATCTACATTTACTAGGTGACTCAAAGGTGGTAATCGATTGGCTAAAAAAAGAGGGCAGCTTACAGGTGAGCACTTTGGAGGGTTGGAAAGCTATAATTTCAAAGCTGACTGAGAGTTTCCGCAAAATTAATTTTCAACACATATATAGAAACTTCAACATTGAAGTTGATTCTTTATCTAAGCAAGCTTTGGAGGATACTAAAAGTAATATATATTACTAAAAGTGGACCAATGGTGCGGCTGGTCCAAGGAGATAATTCATAATCCATTAAATTTTGCCTTGGGTTCTCATCTACTAGTCAACTTAGTCTCTTGGAGCTTTTTTGTTAGTTTTTTTCCTTTTTGTTTCTGTTGGTAAGAACAAGAATAGATCCTTCTACTTGAAGTGGTATCTTGTTTCTATTTCTAAGGATTTCCTGAAGATTCTTTGAAGATGACTGAAAGTTTTTTGTAAAGGTCTCTAATGAACAACTTTTACTATATCTCCTTGAAAAGATGTGGAAAACACTTTGGAGAAGCTTTGGTTTTTTGTAAAAAATTATATGATATAATATAATCGAGCGAATTTTTTTCCCTGGAAAAAAGGAGGCTAGGTGTGATGTAACTTGAGGCTAGGTGTGATGTAACTTCTTTTTTGTTAAAATTGATTTCTTATTTTCTTTGATAAGGTTTTGATGGATAAAATTAAACATATTTAAAAATATTATTATGGTTGGGTTTGTTCTTTAAAACTATTAAGTTATTGTTAAATAACTTACACAAATTTTATTATAAATATGATTATAATTTAATATTTAAATTATTGATTGTATGAAATGTAGTAAATTGATTTATTGGATATCATAACCAATTTGTATCATAAATTTAGTAAGGTAGTGAAATTTGACTTTTATTTTAACTTACTAAATTTAAAATTTACTTCTTAGAAAATCTAAATCTAAAAATAGTTGGCTTTCAATTAAAATTGGCTTTATTTGCAAATAATTTTTTTTTTTCTTTTCTCCAACATAATATAAAATCAAAGAGGGTTATAAAATCAAAAAGTGTTATATAAAATATTATTTATTGAAATAAACATACACGTTGATAGGAGAAGCCAACCGTATCTTTATGTGGAGTCCTTCCATAAATGGAAAACGGAGTCACCATGAAGTGTATATATATAGACACACATGGACACTTTAATTAAAGTGAAAAGAGTGTTGTAAATAAAACTTAATGGGGCTTGTTTCTTTCTTTTAAAGTTTTTAATAGCTCATTTTCCTTTTACATAAGCTTTTATCACTCAGACTTGATGTTATATATTTTGATTTATATAAGGGAATCATAGTAAAAAATGGGTGTTGGATGGTATTTGGATACATAGTAAAGCAAGAGGTTATATTCAATTTTAAATTCAAACAAAGCATATTCATAAGTATGATTTGTTAATAACATTGGGGGACATGGCATGAGTGAGCCTAGTCCATGTCATCTAGAGTATCTTGTATTAACATTTTTTTAAAAAGAGAAAGAGGTACGGGTTTTGCAAAAGGGATAATGATTACTTATGAGTTATGTAAGGATTAACCTTGTGAAGATGTCAACAAGTTGTACACTATGTTAGTGTTAATATATTATGAGTGGAGACCAGTGATGGTCCCTACTCAATTCTTGTATGTTATGTTTTGTGAGAATATATGTCATTTTATAAAGCACAACTTATTCTCCCAAGAGATAAGGCCAAATGACGATTCACCAATTAGAGGAAGCACCTTTTGGAGAAATTGACACGGGGTGCAATGTGAAGAAGTTTTGATATCCTAATAGTTTAGTTTATGCATATCAATTGCCTCTATACTTAAGTGTGGGTGGGAAAGAGAATTGAGGATTTTATTCAATGTTTATTCGTGTTAGTATGGTGGCATTGACAATGTATCACTCTAGTAGGTTCTTACATTTAGTTCCACGTTCTTAGGAACATGCAAGGGACATCATAAGTGGGATTATGTTGCGAAGCTAGAGCTTTGGTTTGAATGAGAAGTGAAATATTGTGACAATATGTTTAATTATATCATAATGTGTGACGAGGTATATTGACCAATTTCTATCAAACAACATGATGTTATGTTGACTCGTGTTTAATTGTTGAGTTGACTTAATTTTACCCAAGTAGTGAAGTTCATGTAGATCTTGTGAAGGATTGGTAAAATTAGTAAGATGAGTGCTAAGTACCTTAGTTGAAACTAGTTGATTAAGATCAAGGAATGAAGAGATTTCCCATGGAAGGGGTTGATGTGCTTCATGGAGAATGTAGAGTGACAAGGGGGTATCCCTTGGGGGAAGAGAAACACTTTTGCCTATGAATTTATTTGGTAGTAGATATTTCAATGGAGGGTCATGGATTATTATGCATGAGGCCCTTGTAAGAGGGGTGGGTTTTCTAAATGAGAGAACATATATTGAAATGAATTAATCGGTCTAGAAAATACTTGTTTACTATAACATATTTTTACACATGAAGAAACTTTGTTTGAAAAAAAAGAAAAATTCTAGATGAGGAATGAAGAAAACTTGCTTCCCATTATTAAAAATTATTTCATATTAGAGGGAAAGAACTTGAAAATGCTAGAGATGGACAAGAAAAGAGCTAGAGTCCAGAGTTGATAACTATCATGTAGGTATATAGTTTATAATTTTGGAACATAGAAAGTACAATTGTGAGAAATGAATGCCTTCAGGAAAAGTGATTAAAGATTTTGGAATGAACCCTTATAGTAAAATTTTTCTTGATCTAGAAATGTTCACTAGTCCACATGTCAACATAATGCTCTTTACATATAGAGACATTTGTAATAGTGAATTGTTGGTAGAAAGCATGATTTGTCTATGATGAAGAGAATTTTATAGTTGACATTTAACTTGGTCACGATCTAATTTTTATGACTTACAAGGAAAGTGAGGATGAGGAAAATGACCAAACAAACCATGAAATGACAACATCGAATGACAATCAGTTAGTAGTATCTTAGTCAATGTTCCTAAGAACGAAAGACTTTTTGAGTTCCAATGTCATGAGTGATGGCATAGCTATTTTCAAGCTAGAGCGATAATCAAAATCAATAACGATGGTTTATAATTATCAAGATATCCTAGGTGGGATTATATGTATGACTTAATGAAATTTATATCAAACTCAAAATAAGACCCGGTGTATGTATGACTTAATGAAATTTATATTAAACCAAAATTTATATTAAACCAATGATGAGCTAATATTCTAACTGTTAGTCAAATCACTAGATTATACTTTAAATATGGAGTTCTTAAATGGAACTTAGGATGAATAAATCTATAAAAGTTTGTCTTCTCATTAATTAAATTATAAGTGGGAATAAAATAGAGTCAGGAGACAATAAGATGATTGTTGACTAAGGGTAGTCTCAATCAATATATTAAAAGCCTCAACATGTTTTAATCAAGTGAAGATCTAGTGGGAATAGTATAACACAAGATTTGCTATCAAGGAAGACATGTAGGACTAGTATAGCACAAGGTTTGTTATCAAGGAACACACTTAGTAGTTGTGCTATGAATTTTTATTTATTTCGTGAATGACCATAACTTCGGGACAAAGTTTATTAAAGGGTGGGTGTATGTAATGCCTTGTATTTTGACCTTAGATATTTAGAACTTTGATCTTTCTCATCTTGGTAAGTCATTTCTTAATAACTATTTGGATTCAATAATGTTGAAATAGGCATGTGAGAAGTGTACATTTGGATCTATCTATGTGCATAATATTGTTTTTACATATATATGTTCATGATGATCATCATTATGTGATTTGGTTAAACATGCAAATTTAAATGTGGAATTTTAGTACAATGGATACTAGTTCAAATTTATGTTGTGAATGTATAATAGACGTGAGACATGTTGTAAATAAGCACATTTCCTAATTGAATGTCAATACAAAAATGGATGATCATATGAAATATGTGATGTATTTGCATGGATATGAGTATTGGTGAACTAACCTTCAGGTTGATGAGCTATGTGATAGCCAAATGACTATAGTGTTGAGGTAACTTGGATGTCATAGACATCAAGAAGATAACATGTGATACAAGTTGTACTTATTAATTAATTTATGTTTTGAAATATTGCTATGATCTGTGTAGGTGTGGTTTTGACAGGACACACAACTTGCCCAGAGTGGTTGTTTTATGACGTGACTCTGAGAACAATAGTTGCATGGTATGGCTTGATGTAGGGTGTTGACCCTAGTTCTATGAGGAGGGGTGGAGGTATTACCCATCGTTTATCCTTTGAAACCTAGAGTTGTGGGAGGGTTGTTTGAAGTCATGCACCCTTAGATGTGTGATGGCAATTGCTAGTTGCTTGCTGGGAAAGCTTGGTCGAAATGTATGACACTTCCGCTTACAGGTTCTATCTGAAGTTAGGTCAATATAGTTGATGCTCCAACTTAGTCCAGCAGAGGAAAGGATAGGATGGAAGATGGAAGTAGGTTAGGAAGGAAGGATGTGTCGATGTTACTTAAGAATATTGATTGGGGATTAGAGATGCCACTATTGTTTACTCACTTGGTTCCTACCATGTTTAAAACCCTCTTTCGATTTCATATTGATATTTTAAGTGTGATAATGAGTTATTGATGAATTGCTGTAATTTTTTTCATTAAGATTATTAAACGATGCATTGCTTGATCTATTGTCCTACATGTCTTGGTGTTATCATATAGGAACTATGCACTAGAGGCAGTGGTTGTTTATCGTTACTACATGCATGAGATATCTGTCCGCTAGCTACACACACATACCCTACACATGTACACTAGTACAATTAATTAATGTATTAATTATTAAACTAGATTATTAACTATTTAATTGAATGTTTATTGACTATGTAAATTATATTGCATACAAAATATCTAGAAGCATCAAATACCTTTTTTGACTTTGATTGATGGTTGGTATGATGAATTAAATGAGTATGGTGGGTTGTCATGTACATTTTGGGGAAAACTGTCAAATTGCATTTATTAGCTAGCATGAGAAGAAAGACTTTGCATTTTATTTATTGTTGTTTAATGCAAGTAATTTATATTTTAGTTTTATTTTAAACTTTTCCCAAAAATCTACATAAGAGAGGTTGATGGCTAATAATGAGGGTGGTTGAGGAGACTTGGGGAAAGGTGTATGGAAACTTGATAAATAGAGAGAAGAAGTGGTGAGGAAGGGGGGGAGAGGTTAGAGCATGTTGATAGGTTGGATAATTCTTAGAAGATATATTTCTTGGGATGATCTTCTTAGAGCATATGTGCTTTTTGTTCTTGGAGTTACGGGTACGGAGGGCCAAGAAATCGAAAGGTTTCTTGAAGCTAGGAAGCCGACTAGGCTCCTAGCTGGTTGGGAGGATTCCGTTATTTCCCTCTAGGAAAGTGAAAGGAAAAGGAATGCTTGGAAGCATCTTCCTACTACACCCGGGACTACATTGCAACTAATGAGCTTCGACAAATTGAGGAGGAGGTACTCTTCAGTGGTATTTTGTTATTGATCTCTTTTTTATATGCTTTCGTTTTGAGTTTTAAATCTTAGAGTTAACATATTACTTAATTCATCATGTTATTTATATTTATCATTGAGAAAATGTAGAAGAATTGTGTAAATGAAAATCAATGAAATTATGCTAAAACAATCATTAGTGCATATGTATTTAATTAATGATTAATTCATTAGCATCATGTAGAGGGGTGCTACACCTTCCAAACTACCTCATTAATCCATGGAAACTTTGCTAAATCATGAAACAATTCAACGCAATGAACAACATAAGGGCTCTATTAAATTTTTCTATACTTATCCATTATCATCTTTCTATCTCCCACACAGTTTGAGGCACTGCCAGTTACGACTTGGACCACATTTTCTTCCCTAACTTCAGGAATGTCTTCCTCTAAATTATTGAAAATGTATTAAGATGTCTTCTTATGCCTGCATCAACTACCTTAAATACTAGTACCCCTTTAGAGCAATACGCCAACATATTAATTCACGACCTATGACACATATATGACCAACCATTTGATAAAATTGTGCACCATATTTGTTTCCAAAACTCATTGATCTTTTTATTTTAATAGAAACGATTGATTTGATATTAGAAAAATGTTGCAGCCAAATTGAACAACAATCCAATGCATCAAAATTTCAAAAGTAGTAGAAGTAAACTATTCTGATACAATCTTTCATTCTTCCTATAGTGAATTTCCTTAACTAAACCAATGTTTTTTCTAAAAATATTAAAAGTGTAAATTCTGACATAATCCCCAAGCAACAAAGAGACTTTAAAGAGCATAGAAAAATTAATCTAGAAAAGTTTGAGTTTGGTACCCACATGATTATGACCAGTTGTATCTGTGACTAGACTTTGGCGAAGTTGTTGCACCATGACTCCATCATGCTTTTCAATTGATCCCATTAAGTTAGGTGCCTAATTCTGGGCCATTTTTTGAAAAATCATCAATTCTATTACAATGCGCATAAGAGATTTTTGCTCCTAGGTCATCTCTTGAATTACATTTTCTTGATTATTAACTGCTTCCATGATTATGGAAATTTCCCTTGTATCTCTCTTACACATGGCTCCAAGATTCCAAATGAGCAATGGGATTTTTATTTAAGATAATTCCAGTCCCTTGAACCCTCATTTTCCTCTTTACTGTTTGAATTTCACACCCAGTATAATTGGAATTATCCTTGTGGTTGTGCCACATTGTGACTGCCCCCTACTATTGATGAATTCATTCTGGACTATGACCAGAGAACCAAGGGCCAACCTGGAGTAAAAAAACCAATCCTAGAAAAAGGTGCAAAACTAGAAACGCCAAAGAAAATAGAGGAGGGCTAAATGACCAAGTCAAGATGAAACATTTTGTTTCCAAAAAACCTTACACAATAAGTCAATAACATAGAGAGGTCCACACAAGTGGAATAGAGAAACAATTCCCCAATGACAACCAAGAAGGAACTCCACACAATGTACACATGTTAAAGTTTGCAGCAGAGTGAGTCATTCTCCAAGACTGTCTTGTGTAGGCTGACTTGAAACTTGGAGAAGAGCCTTATTTGAGACAAGGAAAAAAGTCTTGTGAGCTTTGTATAAGAAAAATCCAAGACAAGAGTATATTGTTGATCAATCTTATTTGTGACAAGACTAAGTGACCTCATGTGTTGAGGTATTTCCTTGTGTAGGCAAAAGTGGTGTGTGAGGTTCTCCTAGGCCAAACAATAGACCATGAGTGGAGAACCAGATGGTCACATCCTGAGACAAATGATCTTTCTTATACGTGAGATGCAAATGATGTATATGCGATGAGATAGTATGATGGCATGTGAAACCATGGCCACCATGAAAGACTTGTGATTGTTGGAAGAAAGAAGAAGAGTTGAACCTGTAGTAAAGACAAGTTGTCAAAGAGTCAAGTTGTCAAGTCAAGTCATAAAGTCGAGTCATGCAAACTTAGTTGCAAAGAAAAGTCGAGTTGTCAAGTTGTGTCATGCAAAGTCGAGTTGAAAATCAAGATGAGTTGCAAAGTTGAGTTATCAAAGTCAAGTCATGCAAAGCCTATCTTAAAGCTAAGTTGTTAAGTTAAAGTTACAAAGTCTGCATGTAAAGCCGAGTTGGTAAGTTGAGTTACTAAGACGAGTTATCTTAGTTAATTCAAGTGATGAAGACGACTTCCATAACGAGTTATGGAGAAATAATTATTATTAATAGAAATCCTTAGGGCTTGACAAAGAGATTTGTTTTTGAAATACTCGTTGAAGACGCAGTGGAGAAGGAAGTTTTATTGCTCGTGGGATCTCTACAGCAAGGAAAATTTGCTTTCAGGTTTTGGGTTGCGAACTTCTACCAGAATTTGAGCTAGATTTAAAGCTAGTTATGGACATAAAAATCTCATGGTTGTAAGCCAGTGTGGCTGTGGTAAATTTGTATATGCTCCTATCTCATTCATTTGTTAATAAGAAAGATCATTTGTTGGTTTTTTCCCTCAAGCTTGAGAGGGTTTTTTCTAGGGTAAAATCCTTATGTTATCGTGCATGCTTCTATTCTATTTATGTTCATGTATCTCTACATATTCACTTTGAAGAAATTATAAATAAAAAATAAGTATTTTTAAGAAATATTACATATTTGAATTATATTTAAATTTCAACAACACCAACATCGAAGCCAAAGATAACACCCATAGTCTCCATGAGAGCCTGGATATGAAAACAAGGGAGAAATCTCCCACCTGTGATAATGATGAAGAGAAGGGATGGATGATAAATTCACCCACACTTCATCCAAATGCCAAATAAGAGATTCATCGAGGATGAGGTGAGAAATATGCCATATGAAGTGACGCCTTGGACCTACGATACGTTTACTTGCTAATTTACATTGAATTTCTCATGATTATATGAAGTGGTATGGGGAAACCCCCCATCAAGTTTTGGTTTTCTAGTCATTATTCCTATGGAAGGAGTTTTAATTCTAAAAATTGATTATTTCTTAGTACACCTTGTTCTAGACCACAAGCTGCTTTAGCCAATGTGTTTGTTTTTTCGATTAAGGGTTCTTAAGATGTGGAAGTATTCCACCCCTTTGAGTTTTTTTTTTCTTTCTTTATTATTCTCTAGATAATTCTAGCGAGATTATGCCGAGAACACCCAGATTGCTTCCTTACTCCCTTTATTATGAGCTTATAATCCCTTTTAACAATAAGCTCCTTGCACTGATCAAAGTTGATTAAGTTCATTCCCATGTATAATGCCAATGCCTTGTCCTGATTATTAATTTTTCAACCCAATTCCCATGTGAATGAAGTTATTTCTATTCCTTCGGGATCAAAG
>CBVK0103492129.1:0-7500 GCA_900067695.1 Picea abies
CCCCCGACTCTCATTGCCTCTGGATTTCCTTTTGAAGCACCATCAAAGAAAAGGTTAAATTTCTTTTTGTCGTGTCTCCATTTTGCAAACTCTTCATCTCCCAATCTTATCTTCCATTTTTCCTTGAATATATTTTCGGGTGGATGGATTTCAGAGGCCACTTGCTGAAAATGAAGGATATTATTGACCCAAGATCTCCCTTCTTGATCCAGGTCTGGCCATGATAAACCTTTCAATCCTTGAAATTGAATAGCTTCTATGACGAGATTGCACACCAATGATGCAACTCTTGCAGGTGAAAGAGATATTTGATGGAAAATTGTCTTATTCCATACTAGCCATATCTCCTAGTAGAAAAATTTTGGGATTTCCATCCAAATATGTTTGAAGACTGTTTTTTTCTAAAAATTTTATGAATATTTTTGTTTCCAAGCAACAAACATTTCAACCTAAGAACTTGGGAATACAACCCTTTCTCTAATTTCTTTGTATATATGTTCCCAGGTTTTCTTGGAGAAAAGGAGATGTATTGATTCATTTGATGCACAACATAGAGCACATCTAGAAGGTCCCTCAATTCCTCAATTTTGAATATTATCAATGGTTAACAACTTTCCATGAACCATGATCCAACAAAAAGTATTCACTTTTGGGAGAGAGTCTCCCTGCCAATACACTGCCATATTCTTGATCTTGGAGGGAAAAGAGGTCGAGTAACAATTTGTTGTATCCCTCTTTATTTTGTGTAGTCTTTCGTGCCCCATCCTCAATCATCAATCATATTGGGATCAATCAGGGTGCATCCCGTTAGAAGTTTGAAAAACAATTTTACTTTATCAGCTAGTCCTTCTAGAGAGGGGATATTTTTCCAACCTTTCCATCTTCCTTCTTCACTCCACTCCATGATATCCAATAACTTTTGGCAGCCATTTCCCATGAACCATGCTTTTAAAGGTCTTAATTTATCTATAGATTCTAAGGAGGGGTTCATGAGAATACTTTCTGACCATAAGTTTATTGATTTTCCATTACATGATACCCATGATAATTTGGATTGAATCAAAGGTGTCATTGACTTGAAAAGATTCCAAATGGTCGACTCTCTGATGGTTGACAAGGGAGAGTCCAAGCATATTTTTTGTGGTCCACTAAAATATTTGTTTAGGATAATGACCCTCCACCATTCTTAGGTTCCTATAACTAATCTTTAGAGGATTTTAACACCCATAGCAATATTCATTAGTGTCAGGTCTTTGATAGAAATTCGTTCCTTGTCTATACTTGATCTAATGATGTTCCAATTAATAAAATGATTTTTTTTGTGTGTGTGTGTTAACCTTACCTCCCCATAAAAAAATTCTTATGTTTTTGGCTATGTGCTCCATGATTCCTTTTGGTGTGAGCATTGCAACACATTGATAAATTGGATAGGCAGAGAGAACATATTTTATCAAAGTTGTCTTTCCAGTTGGGTTCAACCATATTGCTCCCCATTACTATATTCTTTTCTCCATTTTATTTATGAACCCTACAATAGTTGTGTAGTGGGATTTCCTAGGGATATTGCCATTCCTAAGTATTTGAAAGTTGTTCAAGACTCAACGCTAGGAATGCCAAGAATTCTTGATATTGCATGTAGTTGTTCCTTTGAGATGTTTAATACATATATTTGACTTTTCATGTTATTTACCTTTCCTCTTGAAGTATTTAGGAAATTGTCTAACACCTTTTTGAACCTTTTGGCGATTATTGTTGTGGTTGCGCCCAACATCAATGTGGTGTCTGCAAACTATGAATGATTGATCTCCTTTACTCCTCTCATGAAGCTTAGACCTTGAATCCTACCTATACTTATTTCATATTCCAATTTTCAACTTAGAGTTTTTTCCATTGTTATGTAGAATAGTGGAGACAACATACAACCTTGCCTTAATCCCTTGTTAATTTTGAAGAAAGTAAAGGGCCTTCCCTTGATCATATGATCTATTCATGGATATCCAATGTAAGCTTGAATCCATGCTAAAAATTCCTCATCAAATCTAAATTTCCTTAAAACAACAAATAGAAAGGTGTGTCAAACCCAGTCAAAGGCGTTTTCCATGTCCATTTTTATGATCATTCATTTTTTTGTTTTCCCTGCTGGTGTCAATTGCTTCTTGGACAAGAATGATATTATCCACTATCTGTCTATTCTGCATAAAACCTCCTTGATTTTATGAGATCAATTTTGGCATGAATTTATTCATTCTTTTTTAAATGATTCTGGTTCAAATTTTTTAGGCAAAATTGTATAAAGAAATTGGTCGAAAATGAGCAAAAGTGGTAGGGTACGCCTTCTTCGGGATGAGGATAAAAAAAGTGGAGTTGCTCGGTCCACCAACTTTTTTCTTTTTTAAGGTGTAATTCAACATATTTTTTTATGTCAAATTTCACTGAATCCCCAAAAAATTTAAAAAGGTGGATCCAGAAACCATCAGTCCCAGGTGCTTTGTTTTGTTTTAGACTCCAGACAGCTTGCACTATTTCCTATTCTTCTATTTTTTTTTTTATAAGAGATACATTTTCTTCCCTGGTTATGATAGTCGATATATGTTCTATCATATCTCAGGTATTTGTGAAATTGTATTCTTCCTCTTGAGTGTATAACTCTTCAAAATGCTTCTTGGTTGCATCCTTCACTTTTGCAAACTCTTTTGTACTTTGCTTGTTTTCAAGATGGATTTTTTTACAGTGTTTTTGTGCATACTTGATTTAGTTTGTTTATGAAAGGAGACATTATTTTCTCCCTCTTTTAGCCAAAGGCTTTGCGATTTCAGTTTTTATTCTTCTTCCTCCTTCTTGAACATTGCTTGAATTTTTCGACATGCAACGCTCTCCACCTGCACCATATGTTCAATGACGTCTTCCTCTTCCATAATTTGTTGAATCTCCTGCAAGTTCCTTTGTCAATTTAACCTTTATTTCTCTGGAGGCACGAATACTGATTTATCTAGCACTTTAAGAATTGTTTAGTTTCCTTCAATTTATCTTTTCATATGAACTTTGGAGAACCTGAAGCTAGGAGTCTCCATACCTCCTTTACTAGAGATAAATCTTCCTCATTCTACAACCAAAGGGGATTGAATCTAAAAGGGATCAACTCAAATTTTTTTGGGGGTTCAAAGCACAACACAATGGGCTTGTGATCAGATATGGTGGAAGGGATTATCTTTGAGGAGGTTAAGTGGTCAAAAATAAAGAAAACACTATGGACAAGAAATCTATTCAGGTGAGTTGCAATGTGACTCGAACTCGACCTCTTATTGTTCTAGGTATATTTTCCTTTAGATGGTTTAACATCTATTGTATCCTTGTTAGAAATTAAATATCCCATTTTTCCTTGCAAAGCGTCATGCGCATCACTACCTCCCCTTTTCTCTAATCTCGACAATATTGTGTTGAAGTCCCCAACCACAATGCAAGAGTTTAAATCTAGACTCTCATGAATGGCTTGCAATGAATCCCAACATTCGATATTTTCAAGATAGCTAACAAGTGTGTATACATTTATAAGAGTAAAGTGCATACCTAAGTCCATGTGTTGGAAATGTGTCAAAATCTAGTGTTGCGAACAAAATGATGCCTCTATCCTGATTTTTGAAGTATACGACAATGTTGATATTCCTCCTGATGCACCTCTTGAACTTATTGTTATCCCTTCACTATTTTTCCATATTTTTTCTCCCATTTGGAGTATATATGATTCCTCCATATTAGTCTCTTGAATAAGAATTACAAAAGGTTTATTTGTTATGATCAGATCTCTTATAGCATTTGTCTTGCTTTGACTCCCAAAGCCTCTACAATTCCAAGAGAGAACTATCACAACTAAGGGTTGGGGGATGGGCATCTCCTCATGGGTTTGGAGACGCTTAAGCCTATTGTCCCTTATTTTTTTTCCTAGCATGATTGAGGGATATTTCAGTGGATTGTTGGAGTCCCATTGCCTTCTTATGATTCATTTATTCTTCCCTCCTATCTTTGTTCATTTTCCTCCCTATTCTTTTTGTGGTTTTTTCCCCTTGAATTTCTCCTTCAAGATCTTTTTGTGATTTCCTTCTTGTGACTATGTCCCCTTGATGTGTAGAGGGATTCTCCACAGGGGATTCTAGCTCCTCTTGTCTCTCGTCATATGTGTTTTCCTCCTCTATATCAAGGATTTGGTTTACTTGCTTTAAGAATTAATAGTTTTGAAGGGTAGGAATTGGATCCTGAATTTCCTACCTTATAGAGTACATCTCCATTTCATGGTCTATTGAACCACTTTCTAATGCTTCATATCGATTTGAAGTAATGACTTGAGGTTTTGATTACTTTTCTTTGTTCATTGGTGGGTTCACTTTTGAGGGGTTCATCAGTTATTGTTTTTTCTAAGTTGGTTCCCCAAAATGTTTAAAGGTGGATGGTGCCAAACTTTGTCTATTTCCTTTGTTGGAAGATGCTTTCTTCTTAACCACCTGCCATTCTTCACTCTGCTTAGAATTATCGAGAGGAATTCCTTGAGGTTGTTTTGTGTAGTTTTTTGCAAAGTGCCCATATCCGTGGAAAATTTTGCACTTGAAAGGTAGTTTTTCCTAGTTGAGCTATTGGATGTGAGACCAACCATATAGGATTAAAAAAAAGGATTTTGTCTAACCTTTTTCAAGATCCACTTCCACACATATTTTGGCACATTCATACACAGGTCACTTGGGTTCCGACTTATCTATATATTCTCCCAGAGAATTTCCTATTCATTTGAGGACATCATCCCCCTAGTAATGAAGAGGAAAGTGAGGAAGACTCACCCAAACTAGGACAACTAAAGGGATATCCACTTCTGGATCAAATTCTAATGTCCAACAATTAAGATACATACCTTTGAATCCAAATAAATAGGGACCACTTCTAAAGATCGAATCTTTGTCTTCCTTAAATTCAAATAAAAAGATGTAAAAATCCCATCCACGGAAGAAATGATTGAGCCCGCCTTTGATCAGAACCTGCCAATTCCTGAGAAACTGGGATTCCATTTGACGAGGAGAGGGACATAGACCGCTAAACTAGCCAACCAACCCTTTTTCAACAAAAGTAAGGGATTTTCAATGAGTTGGAACACGAGGGAGGTGGGTTTCAAGGATTTGATTGAGCTTCTTCACAAAATGTGAATGGGTTGACTTAGCAGTGGATTTTCCCAAAGATTCAACTAGTAGGTTGAATGTAACAACATCATAATCAAAGTCAAGAGGAGGATCAAATCCTCCATGTGACATGGGTATAGGCCTAGCATCCCCAAAGGGCATGAGAAAGAGATCAGTGCAAAGTTGGGGTTTGGTAGAGAAGGAAAAGCTTGTTAGATAGATGCCTTGGTTGGTCATTATTTCCAAGACTTGTTGATCTTAATCAATATACTTATCACTATTTATTTTGACCTCTTGAGAAGATTGGTCCTTATGGTCTTAGAATTGGGAGGTATATATCTATTTTCAAAATCTGTAATCTTCTTACATGCATTGACAAAGTGACGGATTTTGGCCACTTTAAATGGGACAATAGATTCAAAAAATATGCCAACCACAACATCATCAACCTCTTTCTTATGTACAAGATTCCAAAGAGATTTTAATGTGTTACCCCACATGATTTTCGTTGAGATGAACTTGTAGTTCCATCCATGCTTGAAGAAAATGATAGAAAGGGGTTGTAATCCACTGTAATCTATGTTTGAATGTGCCATTTTTTGTTTTCTTTCACCTCCTTGACTTTTTCCAATATAACATAATCATTTTTGAGAGTTCTCTCTGAGTTATGTAGACACCCATGGGAATCCTTATACACCACCTCCTTTACCATTATTATACCTGCCGATAGGCATGGTATATAGCTTTGAGTTAGGCTTGACTTTCTATTAGTTCATGGTTGACCATAAAATACACACCCCTTTATCCAAAGTTTTAAAAAATAATTATTTATTTTAAATTTTAAATCTTATTTATCTTATATCTTATTGGCCAGAAACTTTGAAGTCTTATTATTGCCTTCACTTCCCCCATTGTTATTGTAATAAATATTTATTGTTTTTGTATATATACTGTCAAAAGTTGGGGGCCCATCTTGCAGAATTCGTACTAAAAAATTCAGGCTCTTATCTTATGGCTATCAAACTTCATACGGCAGCAGGTATTGCGCATGCCAAGGCCATGCGTTCTGGTTTATAGAAAGTAGGTGGTCCATCACTTTTCTTAAAGACCCAACAAACTTGTCGTTACATAATTTTCATTTCAGATGTCTCTTGATCCCATCTAGTTTATGCACATGTTTCCAACCTTTCTGCTTGTTACCCCCTCACATCTATGGGTAACTAGAGTGTTACACCTCAATATTGCTCACTTCGATAAGTGTCGTAAGTGTCGCATGTTCCTCTCAACTATCGCAAGTGTCGCATGTCATTCACAAGTGTCGCAAACATCAAACAAAGCAGACTGCCATGATGATGACACCAAGGAGACATTTAGAATACCTCAGACACTTGATTTGGAGGAGGGAGAATGATTAACTGAAGTCAAGGAACTCTTACCACCTGAAAGGAGATCTTAAACAAGGGTTTTGAAGGAGAGCGCTCCTCTACATCAGCCTTAGGAGCGCTGGCGCTCCCCCATAAGGTCTTAGGGAGCGTTATAACAACAAACTACCCCTCTGAAGGAGTGTTATCCATCCTTGGAGTGCTGACGCTCCCCTTGAGCCTCCTAGGGAGCGCTATAGCGCCCTGATGCCCCTTTTGAGGGAGCGTTGTCTAATATGAGCAGTGGTTGGCCCGTTGAGGAGAATAAGATGAGGATCTTTCAAGTTTGGAAGGCAGTTGCATTCGAATTCTTGGTTCAATCAGAAGATCCTTGATCTAAGGAGGGAATTCCTCAACCTACCCTAAAGATACCTCAAGAGGTTAAGCTTCTCTTAACCTATATAAGCAGTCTCTATGATGGTGAAAAGGGGGAAGAATTGCTAGCATGAAACCTATGATCTCATAGGAAACACACAGTCAACTAAAGGAGAGGGATCAATGAAGTTGCTATCATCCAAGTCATGGATCTTTCGAGCAAGGGTTAGACAAAGGGGACTTGAAGAAGCTGTCGCATTCGCATCTACGATTGTAAGTACTGTTGTCATCGTTCTTATTAATATGACACGCTTGGCCTGTTTCTTTCTAGTTTGTGTCTGATTTTACATGAACTTATCGTTGATAGATAGATCTATTTTCAAGCTAATATCAATAGAGTAGGAAGTGGTCGTACTTTGTTTGTCTACAGGACTCATCGAGGAGCGAGAGTTTGGAGCTCAACTCGGAGCGTGCAGGGACAAACGTCGATAAAGAGGTACTTCTGTTCTCCTTCCTTCTCATGAATTAGTTTGTATAGATTTGAAAGGAAGTCAGTGTCCACGTTAAGCACTTTTTGTCTTAGAGTTTAGGGTCTAGTTCTTTGA
>CBVK0103492137.1:0-13606 GCA_900067695.1 Picea abies
ATTTGGTCCTTATACAATTACCGACTTGATTAATCCTCAATGGGGATTAATCTAATAATAAAAATAATAATAATGACATGATTAATCCACAATGGGGATTTAATCCAATAACAAAATAATAAGAATGCTCTTCGCAGTTACATTATTTCAACAGATAGTATAGGTGGGAATGCCAATGGCGAATACAAAATAGACGAAGGGTAGATATTAGAACCATTGATGGAAGAATCTCATAGCTCATGAGTTTTGATTGTCAATATTCCTCCATGTCATAATCATCAAGATTAACATTGTTATCGCACAATCTATAGATTGGTATCCAAACCCAGTCCACGGAAGTGTGACAACTATGGGAGTACCTACCCACTATCACCTTAGATAGACACTCTCCTCACTTTAGTGATGATACGTCACCACAAGGTGGGAATCCTAGTGACCCTAGGGGGATTGAGATGAAAATTGATGTGATGATGAGTGAAACCCCTATAGGTCAATATTGGAGATGAAGAATGGCTTGGAAAAGAGTCTTGTGAAGGAGGAGATGGTTGCCAAGTGATTTGTACCTGTAAAACAATGTTAGCCCTGCCTGAAACAAGACAAATGATAATAAACCAAGCCTTAAATCAATGGGGAATCAACAAGTTAAACTTCTTGTCCCAAATTGCAGAAGTATGGAAATATATAGATCTACAAATAAAGATGTTACTAGCTCCAAAATCAACCATCCAAAACATCAAATAATTATTGGGTAATCAAGCCCTAATCATGTAGATAATATCCCAATACTTAAACACAAGTTTTGATGGTAAATAAGGGATGGAAAATGATGTTATCAAAAATATATTAAGTCAGCCTTGTGGCTGTAGCAAACTTTTTCTACAGCAGCAAGTTCTAGCCACTAAAATTCACAAGAAAAGCACTTGAACGAAAGCCCTTGACAAGAAGAATAATTAGCACTATTTACTTGCAATTTTCAGGAGTAGAAAGAGTGACAAAAGATGATTAAAGAGAGTTTGCAACAGACCTTATGGATGTAGCTATCAGTCTATAACAACAAGAGAATCACTTGGCTAAAGAAGACACCCTGAGATTCAAGAAAGCTTATAATATGAAGAACAACTTCCAACTTAGACAATTGCAAAATCTTTATTTTTCATGTATACCAATGCAATGATTTTAAATGTCCAATGCAAATTAGACTAGTGCCTTATCAATTGGGTTATGGGGTCTCTTGCTGTAAGAGCTAGTTGTGTTACCTCCCTAGAGGTGTAATCCTTTTTACTCCCTAGGGCAAACAAAACTAGCAAGGTAAACCTATGAGTGTTTAAGCCTTTTTACTCCTCCTAGCAATGTTTGCAAATTAACTTATCCAAGAAAAATGTGATAGATCTTAGAGGAGGGTGTATGCCTTTATATTCCTCCAAAGATTTAGACAAGAATAACCATGAAACAAGAAGAAAAACCAACAATATGCAGAAATTTTCCCTACCAATTCCAATAAATAGCAAGATAAACCCTCTTCTAGCAAGAATATTCCCCCACAAAGAAAGAACAAGCATCCAAGAGAGATAGCACACCACTTCCTTCCAGTAGACAAATAACTATCATCCAAATAGCACAAGAGAGAGAGAGAGAGAGATGCAATTTGCCCAAGTAGGGAAAAAATTTCATCCAAACTTTATGTAATTATCAAGTAAGTTATGTATCAAATGAAAATGACAAAGTCTCCTTTTATACATGACCTTGTAAAAACAATTTGTCTGCTTAACCTAGGGTAAAACACAAATTAGGGAGGCCGACCTCCTAATTTTCCCCTTTACAAATTATAATTCAATTTTACAAAACAAGCAATCCCTAAAAGATGACATCATGCCCTCTAGGGGTGATGTTTTTGGCATAGTGAGCAAATCGTTGAGCTAATTGAGGGAGACGTTGGGTCTCCAAAGGCCATATCTTCAAGGTGCAAGGGTCTTCCTCCATCAAAACATGCCAAGTCATCATCAAATCATCCATCACCATCAATCCCTAGCCTTCCAAGTGTGATGTCATGCCCTAGAAAAGAAAGATCAGGCCTCCAAAGGCAAACGTTGGGTTTAGGAAGGCTAGCGAGTCACCTCCTAGAGATACTCAAGTGCATCCAAGGCAACGTCCCTCATCCAGGTTGTCTAGGGAGAGGAGGCACACCATATATCCCGTGGGATTCATGCCCCAAGTGAAGGTCCAAATGACCTTGTGCCTCCACGATCAAGCTTTCACCTGTCAAGAACCTGCAAAGACAAGCAAGTACGCCCTCCAAGGGTCCACAAGTCACAATATCATGCCAAGTAAGCCATATATAATAAAATAACCACCCAAACATGTGCATCGAATCCCCCCTTTTCAAAATAAACTAATTCCTAAAGACCTTATCAAAATTGTCAAATTTAGATATGGGAGGGTGTCATAGTGCCCTATTGGGTGAACCAATTCCTCACGTAGGGAATGTTTCCAAGGAGAAGCCTCTCTAGGTCATGTAATGAATGTGAGGTGGATGGAGTTAGCTTCTAAGTATGGGTTTAAGACAATAGGGGGCACTAAAAAAGAAATGCATAGCCCACAAACACTCTACCTTGGTTAACATGTTTTTATGAAGAGCTTCCTAGTTGGAGTCAATAAGGGGCACTAAAAAGGAAATGCATAGCCCACAAACGCTCTACCCTGGAAAGTAATCGTTGTTTAATTAGTTAATATTACGAGTCCCTCGTCTTTTTATGAGAAGCATTTCACTGCTCTTGGGATCCCAGGGCGAGCTTCTATTGCATGATGTTTTTGCTAGAGCACCTCCAAGCCTAGTGGCCCCTTCCTCCCATGAAATGAGGTACATGCCCTTCTTGGGTCAATAAGCCTGAAAACCTAAAAGGTAGGGAAACAAAGAGGAATAAGTGATGAAAGGTGGAAAGTATGAATGGGAATGGTATGATGACCCTTAGAGGAGACCCTCGGGTAGCAACCCTTTCCCTGAGGGTGGCCACTTACTAGGTAACCATGACACTCACCAAGGTGAAATAGGGAAAAAAGTATAATTTCCAAGCATATGTTTTCAAAATCAAGAAAGGACTCTTTGCAACATATTCAAATGTTTGATTTATTAAAATGACACTTACCACAATATCAGACTTGTTACCTCATGAAGCGAGACCCGTTGTCTTCTGTTATCCAGGTCTGGTGCGGTGGATGTTGTTGCCATCGATCAAATGGTAATGTGTGGTGAATGAAGGGCTCTGTGTGTTGGGTTGCCTCTCAGTACTCCATGTCTGCAACATGAGGGCCTCGAGACATCATCTCCTTAGTTATCCCTAGAAATGGGGGATAACAAGCATCATTACCAATGCTCTCTCCTCCATCCTCCTCCTCCTCTATATCCAATGCAATTTGTGCATCTCTTGATGTGGAGGATAACCGCTCAAGAGGATCACCATCATCAAAAGTGACCAATTCTAGCACTGGTTCATTAAGATTCAAGTTTGATAATGCCAACTCAACATTATTATCCAAACCCATATCATCGGGAAACACATACCACATCTTTGTATTTCCCTTCAATAACTTTTCTCTTTGGCTGCAAATAAGATAGAGGTTGTTGTGAACATAAACCACTAAGTTAAAGTCACTTGACACGATGACAAAGAGAAGAGTTCAACGCAAGAGTTTATACTTGACTGAAGGGTACATTTTTACTAGGGTCGTGGTAGAAGAGTTCAACAATCAGTGCCACCAACATCGAGATACATAAAGGGATTACTGCCCTTGTTTAAATGTCATTTCCATACCCTCATACATGATAGAATCCATTGGAAACATTGCAATCCTGCCAATCTTGAAATCCTGAAAAACCATTAAGTCTATTGAATTTTGAATAGGACCTAAAATTTTACTTTCTCCATATGAAATCCAATGAGGTTAGAACCACTCTCAAAAATCCTGAAACAATGAATGGTAATGTTAAAAATTTATGTAAACGGATGAAAGTGAAAGATAAAAGTGACATTCTCCTTTATCTTTCAATTTCATCCTTTTACTTTAAGAATTTGATATTACCGTTAATTACTAGGGGGCGTGAAATGGAGGGGGTGGGGACCTTTTTAAATAACATTAGTAACGCGAAATAACCCTCAGTTGCACACCAAAACACCTCACAACTTAAACTTGCATGAGAAAACATGAGCCTGAGTCCTTTTCTATGTAGGACACCTATTCTATTTTAAAGACACACTGAGGGCACATGTCCGACATGTGTCCTATCGTATCGTGTCCGACACATAGGATACACGACACGACAGGGGGTTTGGAAGTGCTAGGTAACTTAGCACAAATATTATACATCATGAAGTATTTGGATACCAGTCTCCCTTAAAAATTTGTACAATTTGGAAACACGTGACTCTGATGCTACATAAGGATCAAGCCAACAAAGTCAAGGGCTCATAATTCAAACTCTCCCTCAAAATTGTAAAATGTTAGATGACCTAAAGAACTATTTAGAATTATTTTTGCTCAAAAAATCAAATCTCAGAGTTAATAACTAATAATAGCCAACACCAAAAGAATAATTGGGGTTTATCTATGTTTTTAGTAATTGATAAACAACAAATCTTAAGCACTTTGTTAAAACAAAGTGTCCTAAGTTGACCACTGGGGATGGAACAAATGAAATCTACGACATCCATTTACTTAATCCAAAAAGAAGACATCATTGAACATCTAGTTCACACCAAAAAAATGAACCCTTGGTAAGCCCTTTGTTTTTTATCATAGCGTTTTCTAAAATAAAAGCTACCCATTATTATGAAAAAAACAATTATAAGAAAAAAATTTAAAAAGCATAGAGATATCATATTTTTAAATTGATAATAATACTAAGAAAAAGAGTCGCAAAACCCTATATAAATTTTTAAGCAAATTTAATATTGAAATAAAAAAAAAACTTTAAAAATTCACACTTCAAAACTAATTTCTAAAAATTAGAATTTAAAATCAACTTTCCCATTAATCAATCGTAATAAACATATTTCTTTTTTATTAATTCTTTTAACAAACATTAATAATAATGGTCATATTAACATAAAACAAAATCCTCAACAACTCAATAATCATAAATATGATGATGCATCTAAAATAAACTTTTTCATTAACCAATTGTAATAACAATTTTTTTCCAAGGAGGCTAGTTCTAGATCCAAAGGAATTCAAAGAATTATGTTTAAATGGAGCCTGGGTAGAGTGTCAAATAACTAGTTTGAGGCCTTGGCTCTTTTCCAGGGGTTGAATCTCCTTGATGCAAGTCATGTCAAAAGCCTCATTGTTATCGTGGATTCAATGTTAGTTATCAAATTGATGCATAGATATTCCTCTTTGATTGATGGAAAGCTCACACAAATTATTAGGTGAAAAGAAAGTTAGCAAGTTTGAAATTGTCGAATATTACCATATATTTAGGGAGTTTAACAAACAAGCAAATCATCCAACCAACATGGCCTCTCAGTTGGATCGTGGATTCCTAAGAACTAAAAGAGGGGTTACAACCTTCCTCGTTCCTTCAGTTTCAAATCATAATTATGAATATGCTTTGCATGAAAGCCAAATGACATATCAAATAGCATGGGCGCTTAAATCTTGGAACACGACATTCAAGGAGGATCACCTTGCAATACCCTCACATAATCGATGTTTAATGTTGAAGTAGGTTAATCAATTGCAAAGCGACTTGGGTTCTTTTGCAGGTGGGATAATGGATTTGGTGGATTATTCCAGAATGCAAGTACTAGGGGAGACTCTTGTGGTTTCTTGCTATTTTCCAATCCAACTCGAATTGGGATTTTCTTTCCTCCGGTCTCGAGAAGATTTCTATTTCTTTCTTGTGGGATTTTGGTTTGCTCGAAGGTTCCAATTGGTGGCTCTGTATGGTTCTTTTGTTGGTCACTTTTTGGACTGGTATGGAAACCTAATATCATGGATCAATTCTTGTTGTTTCTTTTAAAGAAACTTGTGCACCTTTCTCTTTGTGCAAGAAAACAAAAGGTGAGTGTGCCAAGTTTATCTAGAATAAACTTTGATTTTGAAATCCATCTATTGTCACTTATATGAGGAAATGTTGGAAAAGGGTTTGGTTAATGGTTATGGTAGTCTGTTAGTGGAATCTGTGGGAAGTGGAAGGGGTAATTTACATGTGTAGTGCCTTCATAATGGACCACTTGCATTATGGAAGATCTCCGCTATGTGAAACCAATAATATACGGAGCTCCGAGGACACAAGAAGACCTTATTACATACAATAGGAATTCAATTTTCTCTATCACTAGCACGATGCACTCTCATGAAGAAACTAAAAATAATAAATATGCCTTCATTCTGGAAACCTTGTACAATCAAAAGACGCAAATAGAATCGCTTCAAGCAGAGTGTGTTGTCTTCCTCAAATGGTTATGAATATGGTAAAAACTTGCACTTCAACTACCTCAAACTCCAAGTTGTCTATTGGGTCAAAAATTGACTAAATCAAAGAAGACTTGACTATACAATATCGATAGGACAACGCTGAAATTGTGGGTGTAGACTACAACTTTTGGGAAATAACAGAGAACCGAGAGAAAACTTACAGTCATCATGTTGATTTGTACGTCTTAAGCAGTTAACTAGTTTAGCATTCTTTTACTTATTAAACCATTAGCACAATAACTGCATATAAAGGATCATTGAAAGAATAACATTCACAGCATGCACAAGATTTACCCTGGGAGAACCCCCTAAGGGGAAAAACCCAGCAAACTTCCTCAATATAGATTTTCCAACCAAGAACAATGCTTCTCTCCAAGAGAGAACTAACAAAGCAGAAGATCCTCCTCTAAACCTTGACTAGGGAAGAGTAGTGCCCACTTAACCAAGATATATCCAAGAGATAGACCAAAACCCTCCACCAAGTCACCTCCTAGTTGCAGCAGTGTCTCCCTCTGAAACTTGCACACTTTCCTTCTTGGTTGCAGAGCTAGTAAGTGAGTGTGCAAATGAGGCATTGGCCTCCCTTATAAATAGTGGTTTGGCCAGCCCAAAATTAGGTCTGGGCCAACCTGTTACTTTACCCTTTTATTTTCTCTTTTACATGTCAAGGCACAACAGGGTCGACTTTTACAAAGGCACAATAGGGCCTAATTATAAAATATAACATAATAGTATTCTTTAGGGTTTGTCTTGGTCAAATACAATAAGGATATCTTTCAAAGCTACTCAATATTCAACACTCCCTCTTAGCAAGGAAGGTATTCTTCTCGTCACGGTCATCATCATTGCTTTTGCGCTTCTGCATACTTGGTCATTATCTTGTTGTTAATCACGGATCTATATATCATAATAAGTTTTGCACTTTCACCAGCCTTTCATACTGGAGTAACATACGAGCCTGCATTGGAGTACCAACCTATGTTGGGGTAGAGTACCATCCTGCATTGGAGTTACCAACTTGCGTTGGGGTAGCGTACCAACCTACATTGGGGTTACCAACCTGCGTTGGGGTAGCGTACTAGCCTGTGTTGGGGTAGCATACCAACCTGTGTTGGGGTTACCAACCTGTTCTGAGGTAGTGTACCAGCTTGCGTTGGGGTTACCAACCTGCGTTGGGGTAGCATACCAGCCTGCGTTGAGGTTACCAACCTACGCTAGGGTAGCTTACCATCCTGCGTTGGGGTTACCAACCTACATTGGGGTAGCATACCAACCTGCGTTGGGGTAGCTTCCTCTACTGGGGATCTCATCACTTTCCTCAACTGAGGATCACATCACTTCCCTCTACTAGGGAACACATCACTTCCCGCTATTGGGGAACACATCACTTCCCTCTACTAGGGAACACATGACTCCCTCTCATGAGGGAAAATCCTTCTGGATCACACCAAGCTCATCGCTGAAGTATTCGAACTTCTCTCTTGACAAAGGCTTAGTCAACATGTCTGCTACCTGCTCGTCGGTAGGAACATACAGAGATTTACTGCTCCTTTCTTTATCATCTCTCGGATATAATGGTACTTGATCTCGATATGCTTGGACTTGTACACACTAGGTTCACTGACAACTTTTTTCAACTTTAGTTGTCATAAAACGTACAGGTTTCCTCCAACTTGAGATCAAACAATTTTGCAATCAACTTCCGAAGCCAAACTGTTTCGCCACAAGATGACCATGATACCACATACTATGCCTCTGTGGAACTAAGTGCCATATAGGTATGCTTCTCACTGAGTCACGAGATCCCAGTTGATCCCATACTAAAGCAATCTCCGAATGTACTTTTCCGGTCTGTGACACTGTCTACCCAATCTGAATCTGTAATCTTATCTCACACTCCGAGATATATCTAGGTCCATAATTGATTGTACCCTTTAGGTACCTCATCACATGTTTTTCCATAATCAGGTGAACATCTCTTTCACCACAAAACATATATTTGTCCTCGTGTTCTTCATACCAAATTTTCACATCACATTGTACCAACTTGGTACACTTGCTTAGTTGCAACTCAATCAGCACAATCATGTGTTGGCTCTATGTGCTTTCTGCAAAGCACTATCTGTCTCATTGCCTGAGAGTATGTCCTCTATTCTCTCTGCAACCGTTCCTTCTAGAAATGGGACTTTGCACCTGTAGCTGCTCTTTTTGAAACTAAGAATGACTACTCCAGTCTCAATGTAGTTTTTGAACTCTGAGAGTAGCTCCTTTGTTCTATCACGGCAACAACTTCAACTGAAACCGAGAGTGGCTCAATAACTACATGTATATGTTGGAATATGTAATGATGCCTTGTATGGTATTGTTGAAATGTATTAATTTGAAAGTTAATAATGTCTACTCTTAAATAAAAGAGTTATCCCACATTCATCATGGGGTAAAACACTCTTGTTACCATTCATTATATAAAGAGGTGAAATTACATTATTGGGATGTAATTCCTCCATATCTCTTGGTATATAATAGAGGTAAGAGAGGGCCATGACGTACATTAAAATGAAGGATCACATAACGATCATATATATTGGAATGATGTGAATATGGAGTGTGATGTGTGGGAGGTGCTCTCAAGTGTAAGATTGGAGATTTTTGAAGAATAAAGAAGAAAATACCTTCCTGTGGATGATTCCCCATTTGGGGTTTTATGTAATGGATGTCGGACTAAAATCTGGATCAGTCTCCTATCTCAAACAGTGTGAATTCTAATTGGGACTCTTATCCCCATTTTGTGGATAACTAAGGAGATTATGTCTCGGGCCCCGAGGTTGGAGATATGGAGTGATGAGAGACTACATGACCAACAATATCATTTTGCACATATGGATACCCTCCTCACCACCACAGATGGTCACAGATTTCCAGATGGCATCCACCACATCAGCTGGCTTTCAAAAGGCAGTGGGCCTTGCTCCATGAGGTACAATTCAGTATTAGGGTAAGCATCATTTCAATATTTAAGCCATTTGAGTATGTTGTATCTTAGATTGCTCTAGATTTCATGATATATGCTTGGGCATTATGCCTTTTGCCTTGCTTCACCTTTGTGGTTGACATTGTGCCCTAGTAAGTAGTCATCCTTGGGGATGGGTTTTCTACTAGGAACTCCCTTGAAGAGCCATTGTACCATTCCCGACCATGCTTACCACTTTCCATCACTATTCTCCCCCCCCCCAATTTCCTTATCTCTTAGGATTTTAGGGTGTATTGACCCATGAAGGGGTTGCCCCTCATTCTATGCGAAGAAGGGGTTGAAGGCCTAGAGAGATTGATGTTGGGTAAAAGATAAAATCCTATGTATGAAACTTCTAGATGCTTCTCCCAGGGATCACCCAAGAAAACAATGAAACACTTATCTTTGAGTAAAGGGTGACCCACAATGAAATATGATTTAAATTGCTTAAAAGGTTAGTTGAAGGATAGGGGGTCTCATCACAAGCAAACCTATCACATCCATGAATATTTAGTGGTATGACATTGCCATCATCTGGTCACCAAACCAGGGTAATGGCTCTTAGTTGTATAACTGAGATAAGAGGGGTCTCATCACAAGCCAGCCTTCTCATTTCCACTAGATGTTTGTGGGTGACATTGCCATTATCTGGACACCATGTCAGGGCAGTGGCCTTCAACCTTTCCTTAAAATTACAAAAGAATAAAAGAATGGAAAATAATGGGTTGGGAAAAAATGCATTGCAGACGAAGGTACCACACACCTTCTACAAAGGCACCCATGAATGAGATACTACGACCTCTTGTATGTCATGAGCCCTATTCCCATTGAGTCTTGACCCCAACCACCTCACCCACTTTACATGGCTTAGAGAGGGATCTCTTGGAAACTTTCCTTGACCTAGGGCAAGATCTACCCAATAGGACACCTCGTCAACCCTCCCATATTCAAGCTTGACAAGTCGCATAGTGTCTTTGAGAAATTAACTGTTTGATATAGTGATCTTTGATGCACATGCTTAGGTGGCTCATTTATTGATTGGATTCACTTATCATGATGTTATGACTTGCGAACCTTGGAGTGCATGCTTGTTTGTCTTTGCATGACCTAGTTGTTGAACAGTTTTGGAAGAACAAGCCTAACTTGGGCTTCCATGGGATTTGAAGCCCACAGGTGGATCCAAGGGCCCGCATGTTGGATGAGGAATATCAAACTTGAAAGGCCTTGAATATGACTTGGATGATGTAGCCTAGCCCCCACATGCCAAACGTTTTTCCTAGGAGAGGCAAAACATCTCCTTTTTGAGCATGACATCACCTAGGGGGGTTAGGGCATGGTGGTAAGGTGACATGCAATGGTACATGGACGTTTTGAGGGAATCATGAAGAAATTGGTTTTATTGCTTGATATATGGCTTTGGGAAGCCCCTCCACTCTCCTCCATCACTAACGACCTCCCCTTTGTGCCAAAATGTCACCTAAAGGGGTGACGCCCATATGAAATAGGGTTTTTCTTATGTGCAAAAGTGAATTTTTAATGAATTGTTTAATATTACTTTGTTAAGGGGGAAATATTAGGGTTGTTGACCCCTAGTCTCGTGGTTTACCACTAAATATGTGGACAAGCCACCTTGGTGACATTTTGTATAAATAAGAGATTATAAGATCTCATTTTAACATAACTCTCCCTCTTGTGAGAAGTATTGGTCTGAAATTTTTGCTACCTTTGGAAAATTTGTCTCTCTTGGATTTTGTTTATGGTTATCTCCTGATGTTATGGTTTATGGAAGTGATGCGCTAGCCTTGGAAGGCTTATCTCTTGCTATTGTGGTGGATTATCTTGGCATTTTTCCTTGAATTGGTATTGTCTTTACTTTCATTCTATCATTTGTTTCAAGTCAAGGTTATTGTGCTAGGAGCTAGGTGGGAAGTATAAGGGCATACACCCCCACCATATTCTTCATCATTTTATGCTTCATGTTATTGGTTAAACAAGGGTTTCCTAAGAGAAGTATAAGGGCATACACCCTCTTAGCTTAAATCCTAGCTAGAGAAACTTGTCTTGGGGAGTAAAAGGGTTTACACCCCAAAGGAGGTAGCTTCTCTAGCTCTTTCTTTGCATGACCCCATTAACCCAATTATTAAGAGTATTGGTCATTTATTATTGCATTAGAGATATAAATTGTTTCCTTGGGAAACATGATTTTTGTGGATAATAAGTCTATTTCTTTTGGAAAGTTTTCCTTGAGCCTTTGGCTCTCTTGCCTCATTGAGGTGTCCTCTTCTCATAATAATTTGTTTTCTCTACTAACTTGTTTCCTACAACCATAAGGTTGTGTTTTCACCCTTATACACACTTGCAAACGTGGACTAAGGCTCAATCCACTTAGTGTGTCCTTGGAGACAAAATGTCTAAGTTCAAGCCCACCGTCACCTCGATTTCAACTCCTTCCATCTAGAATTACTCCTAGGGAAGCCAAGGGGGGTAGTCCCTAATTACTATACGAGTTATTAGATGTGTTCTAGGAGTTAATTTTAATTTGTTAAAGGTTGGGGGAAACTAGCCTATACGAGAGGCAAGCAATGCAAATGAAAACCTTCAATGATAAGCAACCCTTTCCCTAAGTCAACTAAGATTAGTGCCTAAGGTTGGGCAAGGGGTCAACTAAAGTTACAACAAGAGATTAAAGAAACCAAAGAATATATTTACAACTTAGATTATATACAAAAGAATTGTAGTTACAACAAATAAAGAATATCTAAATGATACAACTAGATACAAAGATTAAATGAAATGAACAAGCACTTGTTAGATCTAATCCTTACTTTGATTTTGCAGGATTGAAAGGAAGTAGATCAAGATTGCATCAACATAAAACACAACATCAAAACCCAAACAATGGAGTGCCCCAAGAGTGGTGCACAACTTCAAGGGGTTGCTCAAGATGACCAATGCGCAACTTCTAGGCTAGACAACACAAAGCATGAAACAGAGGGTTGATTCCCACCTTGACCTAGGTTGTTGTTATTCCTGTTCCATCCTTTCTTTTTGGCATTATTCGATGGATGGGTTGGATTGGCCGTATTCAACTGTTCAAAATTTTGGTATTGCTGAATGGCAGAAGGTTGAACAAAATTCACCCCCACATGAGGATGTGGGGGAGCCATGGGGTGTGGGGGACCAGGAAAAGGGAAGTATGTATTATGTGGTGGTAACGATCCATAAGGTACATAGGAAGGCGTAGTGCTTTCTCTAGTACTATAAGATGAAGTAGAGGGGATACCAGAGTTCGTTTGAATGGGTGGATGTATGGGGGGTGCCGACGGTGGTCCACTAATGGGTAGAGGTATCGCAACAGGGTAGGGTTGTTGATAAGGGGGTGGAGGGAAATAAGAAGTGCCCCCATATGCCTATGGGTATTGAGGTGTTCCATACATTAGTGGTGATTGGGGTTGTGGACTTTGGTGAGTGGTGGTACCAATCAGTCCGTCTGCTGAGTGAGACATCCCAGGTTTGTCTTGGCCAAATGGCATAGGTTTTGGAAGATCAAGAAGTACAGTGTATAAATACCCTGACTATGCATAGATGAGGTCATATTGTTGGGCCTTACTGATGGATTCCTCTTCAGATTGAGGGAAGGTGGAAGCTACATCCTTACCAAGGAGAGAGACGAGTTGTTATCATTGAAATTTCGTCTGCACATGGCGACAAGAACTCAGCATCGTCAAATAGTAATGAAGTCATTCATGGCACTAGATTAATTTCACAGCATTACAAAAGGTTCAAAAACTATACAAAGTAACCAAAAATTGAAGGGCGCTTTACAAAAGATGGGTGCGCATGCATATGCACGGAACATGAACGTATAATGCGCGCACGATGCGCAACTGTTAGCGCAAAAACCCGCACACCTGCTAAACGACGCATTTATTGAATTGTTCGGCCTCCCAACCACTTATGGAACAGCTCCCAACCTGATTTGACCATCAAATCTGAGATGAATCCACATGGTAGGCTGGTCAAAGACCTAATTGAGCCCTAAAGAGCCCCTCTTCACACTTCAAAGGGGTTACATAATCACCCAATGCTATGCTATAAAAATCCATGAAGAAACATCATTTT
>CBVK0103492158.1:0-14092 GCA_900067695.1 Picea abies
GGAGATTGTTGAAAGTATTATTTGTGGTCAATTTGGATACCCTATATTTAGGATAATTTTTACCCTAAATAACTAACTCAAATGGAAGCACAAGTTACATGGTTGGAAATCTCATTCTGATACCTTTTCAATGGTATATGGAAGTCCCTCTAGCTCCATAGGAATGAGGAGATATGAGTTTTTCCGTCTGAAAACCCAACCAGAAAGTTGAGGTTGGTTCACCTAATTTCTGGGGACGAAATTGATATAAATACAAGATAGAATTTCACATTTTTAGTGTAACCAATGAAGATATCAAGTTTGAGGTATGCTCAAGGTGTTGGGGTGTATTTCTTGTGTGCAAGAGAACTCTAAGGGATTCTCTTAGTTTATTTTTTATTCTTAAGGTATGTTATAAGGATGTGATGTTGTCGTAAGGCTATGATGTTCATGTATGCTCTGCTATGAAGTTTTAATGTTTCCATGATGTTGTCGTGAAGTTAAGATGCTACTATATGATCTGATACAAAGTTGTAATGATTCCATGATGTTTCCATGAGTGGATGTTTCCGTGAATGGATGTTGTTGTCAGTGGATGTTGTCATCAATGATTACATTCTAGAAATTATGCTATGAGGCTTGCTAGGGTTTGAAGGATTGTCCATGGACTGAATCATGCAATTGAAGTTAGACGTAATATGTGTATGATGATCTTGTATTGGTGATATCTTAATGAGTTGGTTCTCAGTTGAGTATATTGGCGTCTCCAGTAGGTTGGCTCATAAATCTTATTGAGTTGGTGCTCAGTTGAGGATATTGGTGTATCCAGTAGGTTGGTTGCTACATATTAATGAGTTGGTTCTCATTTTAGGATATTGGTGTTTCTAGTAGGTCAGTGCCTACATATTGTTGAGTTGGTTGTTAGCTAAGTAGATTGGTGTCTCTAGTAGGTTGGTTCCTACAAACATTTATAAAATATAAGTTTTTTGGTTTTATCCCACAAGGGTTTCCACATTAAACTTTGTGCATCATTCTTTGAGTTTATATGTGATTATTGTTTCTCATTTAATGATTGATTTATGAACGATTAAATAAAGTAAAAAGGTATATTTTATTGATTCACCCCCTACTCTCAGTATAACCATAAGCTCAACAATTGGTTTTAGAGTCTGTTTCTTCAGGAATAGTCTAACCACTGGAAAGCAGATCATGGATAATCAAGGATAGTTTACCAAAACTATAACACCATTGTTCGATGAGAAAAAATATTCTTTTTGGAGAATAAGAATGAGATCATTTTTGCAGGCACAAGGATTTGATGTTTGGCATGTTGTATTAAATGGATACACTACACCAGATTCTCCCCCAACAGACAATGTTGGTAAAAATCATAGTGAATACAATGAAAAGGCTATAAATTCCATTCTAAGTGTTCTAACAGGTTAAAAATTTGTTAAGGTTATCCATTATTATTCTGCAAACGAAATCTAGGACAAGCTCAAGAATTTTGATTAAGGAGATGCTAAAGTCAAAGGGTAAATATTCATACTTACAAAGAACTATTTGAACATCTAAGAATGAAGGAAGATGAAGATATTGCAACTTATTTTCTTTGAGTTGATGAAATTGTGAATACTATAAGAGGACTAGGAGAAAATATTGATAGTTCCTCATTCAATGAAGATGATGATAGTGACAATGAATCAAGAATAGTACTCTTCATGGCATTAGAGACTCAAGAGGAAACTAGTGAAAATAATGAAGGAGACTATGAAGAAGAAGTAGAAGTTAATCTTGAGGAAGAATTGATTAGTTCTTTAATTGATCTAATTAGTGGGAAAGGAATACCAAAGAAAGGAAAATATAGGATTGTACATAGCAGAAGACAGTGGCTTGGTAAATTATACAAGAGCACAAGGGGAGCTACTTCAAAAAGCTCCAAGAAATGGCCTAGTCTAATGGGGAGTCAACAAAATCAAAGGGGGAGTGTCATTGAAAGCGAAAGATGCTCACAAAGATAGCATTATCATCAAAAGAAGGAACCATTGATGATAGAGGGAGAAGAAAAAATAGTTAAATGATAGTGGATAAAAGCATGAATATAGGAGGAGCAATAGAATAAGAAATAGAATCATGAAATTCTAGAGGGGGAGACAATATTTTTCCTAGATGTCAAAGGGGAGAGAAACAAACTATTGGTGATAGGGGGACTCACATGATAATACAAAATGATCATTTTTCCATTGATGTCAAAGGGGGAGAGAAACAAAGTAATGGATAGAGTGAGCATGGTGATGGCTAGAGTGAGCATACATCACTACAAAAAGAATAGGGTGTTTCCATCAATGAAAAAGGGGGAGATTGTTCAGAAAATGTTGTCATTGATGTCAAAGTGGTAGTGATGATGATGATGTGGTAGTGAGAAAGGGATATCGTTTGAGTATTGAAGCCATGAATCCAAGTAAAGAATCCTTGAAGTCAATCCAAGTAAAGAATCCTTGAAGTCATGAATCCAAGTAAAGAATCCTTGATATTGTTTGAGTATTGAAGCCATGAAGCCAAAGTAAGGAAGCCTTGAATCCATGAAGCCAAGTAAAGAAACCTTGAATCCATGAAGCCAAGAGAAGAAGCCTTGAAGACATGTTGATGAAGCATTGAGAAGCCAACATGGAGTATTCAAGCCATGAGGACAAGTCAATGCCAAAGAAAATTTAAGAATCCCATGAAGCAGTAATGATATGTCCACTTGAATAAGCCTTGAAGTGCCTTGAAGGATCCTTGACATAAGTGTATATAACTTCAAATTGGTCCCCTTATGGTGTAGCTTTTAAGCATGGCCCTCACGGGATGAGATTACATGTGGTTGTTTCCACATGCCCACTTTGAGTTGTACACAAATGGATACTTGAAGGAGCCTTGAAGAGGCTCTAAAACCAAGTGAAGACACCCCTAAAATGAAGTGAAAAAACCTACATATGTTCAAGATAAATATTGCAATATGGATATTGTTGAAAGTATAATTTGTGGGAAATTTGGATACCCTATATTTGAGGGCATTTTTACCCTACATAACTAAATGAAATGGAAGCACAATTTACATTTGGAAATATTATTTGGAGACATTTCCAATGGTATATGGAAGTCCCTCTAACTCCCTAGGAATGAGGAGATATATTTTTTTCGTCCGACAACCCAACCAAAAAATTGAGGTCAGCTCAACTAATTTTTGGCAATAGAACTACTATAAATACAATATAGAATTTTTCACTTTTAGTGTAACCAATGAAGAAATCAAGTCTGAAGTGCGCTCAAGGTGTTGGGGTGTCTTTCTGGTGTACAACAGAACTCTAATGGATTCTCTTAAGGTCTTTGTTATTCTCATGGTATGTTATAAGGATGTGATGTTTCCATAAGGTTGTGATGTTTCCATATACTCTGCTATGAAGTTGTAATGTTGTCATGAGGTTGGGATACTACTATATGATCTGCTATGAAGTTGTCATGTTGTCGCGATGTTTGCACGAGTGGATGTTTCCATTAATGGATGTTGTCGTGAATGGATGTTACTATTAGTGGATGTTTCCATCGATGATTACATTATGGGAATGATGTTATGAGGCATGCTAGGGTTTGAAGTATTGTATGTGGAATGAAGCATGCAAGTGAAGTCAGAAGTACTTCATTTATGAATATATTGAATTGGAGATATCTTATTGAGTTGGTGCTCAGTTGATGAGATTGGTGTCTCTGGTAGGTTGGTGCCTACATCTTATTGAGTTGGTTCTTAGTTGAGGAGATTGGTGTCTCTGGTATATTGGTGGCTACATATTATTGATTTGATGCTCATTTGAGGAGATTGGTGTCTCCAGTAGTTCGGTGCCTACATCTTGCTAAGTTGGCTCTCAACTAAGGACATTTATGTCTCCAGTAGGTTAGTGCCTACATCTTCCTGAGTTGGTGCTCAACTAAGGAGATTCGTGTATCGAGTAGGTTGGTTCCTACAATATTTGTAACAACAGGTTGGTGCCTACATACATTTATAAAAGATAAGTTTTGTGGTTTTCTGCCACAAGGGTTTCCATGTTAAACTCCGTGCATTGTTATTTGAGTTTATATGTGATTATTGCTTCTCAGTTAATGATTGATTGATGAATGGTTAAATAAAGTAAAAAGTATCTTATACTGATTTACCCCCCCTCTCTCAGTATAACCATAATATCAACAATAGTTTTATCCTTGTTGAGGTTAGTGAAACACCACCTTGCAACTTCGTTGTACAGGAACAACATCGAATGAGCTTCTATAACATGTATACCACTTTTTCTAATGTCTTGTTAGGATTCAAGGTCTTCATATTTAGGCGAGAACTCTTCCTTATGGAATATCTTGTATATCTCATCATACCATGGATAATGTTCTCTTCCATTGAATAAATTCACATCCATTGCCAAAATATTGTCTCGACCCTTGACAGTTGTTGGTATATTTTCCATATGATTTTTTCCCTTTTTAGTCTGTGGACGCGACATGTTGTTGCTTTGTTATTATGTAATAATTAAGACCAAAATAATTATACCATATCACTATTATCAACATAAATGATTAAAATCAAACCATACACATAAATGTTACTCTTGAATTCTGCATATGCCTTGGGATATCTTGATGCTACAATATACACATCCCTCACAAACTTACAAAAGACGAATAATGCATCAATTAGGGTTGAAAATAGGTTTTATGCACTTATAATTTACCCCAAACCTTCTGAAATTAATTACAAGCGGGTTACAACCTATATCAAGGTGGATAAGTACATTGCCATTAATACACTCGAAGGATATTTTCTCCAATTTTTGTGTATTGGATGCATGGCGTTGGAACATGGTGGTCAAGATCTTAGATTTGAAAAAGATTCCTTGATAGTGTTATCGGGAAGGAGATATCAGGATGTATCAAGGTCCTCATGCCTTTCCATGGAGATTCCCAAAGGAATATATGTTTCTCATATTAGTGATTGTGCCAATAATGAGACGTTATATATTTGCATGTGTGAGCTATATTCATCATATGTGTGAAAAACATTAACCAAGATTAAGGTTTTATTTACCTTTAATTAAAATCATTGGGATGAGTTGTCACAAAGTAGGGTACTTTGAAAATTTAACCCGAACAGGAGATCCCTTGATAGTATTATCAAAGAGGATCCATTCAGAAAGAGTTGTCAGAAGGAAACATGGTGTGTGATTATCACTTGTTTCAATGGGATTTTCCTAAAGGAATATTCGGCATCTTGAAAATCGTGTTACCATGAAGGAGAATTATATGCGAGGAATATTAAATGCTTGGATAAAGTTACATTAATCAATGAGCTATTGGCTTGAAAATAATATAAACAATTATGTGAGGGACCTACCAACACACGTCCGACTCCAAAATTCTCGTATTATTTCTTTTGGACCAATAACTTCTTGACACGTTGTCACAGGGTCAATGCCTTATGACATAGTGGGGCTATTGTACATCGAGAAAATTTCATCAAAGAAACTCCATTGGAATCGATAGTGTGCATAAAGTGTAATCCTTGTTGATGAAGGAGAAGCCAATAAAGAAAAGTCCAAATACTGTTGGTCTTTGGATCTCAGAATGTTCCTACAACTATTATAAGTTCATTTTCGATAAGACCCAAATATAAAGGTATTCGATAGTCTATAGGCTTTTGGATCTCAGAAAGGGATTCGATAATTGCATGTTTATTGATCCCGAGTGGGGATGTCCTGATGAGGAGTGATCTAATAACCCTTTTTGATGGTCACATGACTAAATATTTTCCTTGTAATCATAACACAGTTCCCAAAAAGAAATCATAGTTTATTCATTGGGGAAAAAAGGCTAGAAAAGGTAGGATAGAATTTCATAAGATATTTGATCATCATATCATTCTTTGGTTAACCATGAGACTGCATGTATAAAATAACAGTTTCCTGTACCAGTACCAAATCAAGTTAGTTGTGATATAATTCCTTACTGGAAAATTTTAATAGGGGGAGCCATTGAAATCCTATGCGACAAAGAATTTTAGTGGGTAGTTGTGGGGCACAACAAGTAATATATATGTACATGATTCTATATGGTAATGTTTTGATTACATTTTTTAACTCATGAATATTATTTTGTTAATAACATGTGTTGAGTTGTGTTAGGATAAGAAGGAACATGAGTAACTCCATCAATGGAGTTGTTGATGACATGTGACTTAGAAAATAGGCCTAAGGATAGATGATCCTTTGTTAAAATTGATTTCTTAAGCAAGATTACATGATGTATGACATGTAATTTTATGATTTTTTGCTAACTTGTAATCTTTGAATATAGATGGAATAATTTATGATGTGCAAGGATATAAGGCAATGCTAACTATGAATAATATAGGGAATTTGTCACCTCATATGATGATATCAGTGTGCATGTGAGATGGACTTCGAAATGGGAGTTATATTGTGCAGGCCCTGATATGGGTAACCAATGATATTTCTTAACTTGCTTATGATTAGTGATGATTGATTGTGCAAAGTTATTTAGTATATGTTTGTACAATATGTAGGACACTCATCGAAGCCTTGTAAGTTGGCCATATTATGGTTGTGGGACACACCAGAGAGGTTTGGTTTGTGTTTCTTGTTGGGTCACCATTTTTTCATTATTTTTACCACCCAAGTTGTCCCTTTGTGATCATGTTGTTTCATCCTTTGTTAGGTACCATATCTATTATATTAAGTATAAAATATAAATATTGTAGAAAATACCATTGGAACAACAAAATGTAGAGAAAAACAATAAAAAATGATACCTTTCTTGACATAAATCAATGTTCACTTGCTTCTTCGAGGGGGAAACCTTCAATAGAGCAGTGCTCTATTACAATATTTCTCAATACAAAGATTTCTCATGCCTCCTACTCTTATTTATACTAATTTTGTATTCTAAAGAACATTATAGAAAAAGATCTTTCTAGAAGCGGAAGCTTCTATTAGGTCTTCTTACATTGACTTGTTCATATTTATTAAATATGCCTTATTAAATGTATGACATGTAATTTTATGATTTTTTGCTAACTTGTAATCTTTGAATCTAGATGGAATAATTTATGATGTGCAAGGATATAAGGCAATGCTAACTATGAATAATATAGGGAACTTGTCACCTCATATGATGATATCAGTGTGCATGTGAGATGGACTTTGAAATGGGAGTTATATTATGTAGGCCCTGATATGGGTAACCAATGATATTTCTTAACTTGCTTATGATTAGTGATGATTGATTGTGCAGAGTTATTTAGTATATGTTTGTACAATATGTAGGACACTCATCGAAGCCTTGTAAGTTGGCCATATTATGGTTGTGGGACACACTAGAGAGGTTTGGTTTGTGTTTCTTGATGGGTCACCAATTTTTCATTATTTTTACTGCCCAAGTTGTCCCTTTGTGATCATGTTGTTTCATCCTTTGTTAGGTACCATATCTATTCTATTAAGTAGAAAATATAAATATTGTAGAAAATACCATCGGAACAACAAAATGTAGAGAAAAACAATAAAAAATGATACCTTTCTTTACATAAATCAATGTTCACTTGCCTCTTCGAGGGGGAGACCTTCAATAGAGAAGTGCTCTATTACAATATTCCTCAATACAAATATTTATCATGCCTCCTACTCTTATTTATACTAATTATGTATTCTAAAGAACATTATAGAAAAAGATCTTTCTAGAAGCGGAAGCTTATATTAGGTCTTCTTACATTGACTTGTTCATATTTATTAAATAGCCCTTATTAACTAATATCAGCCTTTATTACATGGAAAATACATTATTCTACCTACATGAGGGGTTAGGCCTTATTAACTAATATCAGCCTTTATTACATGGAAAATACATTATTCTACCTACATGAGGGGTTAGGGACGTTAGGTCCCTAACATGCCCTCCCCCTTGAAGAACATCCTTGTCCTCAAGGCTTGAGATGAGGAAATTGCTACACAATGGTGGTCGGCTCCCAGGTGGCATCTTTTGGCATTGTATATTTCCACTGAACTAACACTTCCTTGATGGTACACTGATGGAGACAATGATCTCACTGGTCCAAGACTACTTGTGGCTGCAACTAAATGGAACCTTATTCATCCAACTCAGGGATATTGGTTTGAGTTTGACACTTAGTTCCAATCACTTTATTTAAGCATGAGACACAAAAAACAAGTTGGAGCTTAAAATGATCACATAGAGCCAACTGGTAGGCCACGGGTGCCACTTGCTTGAGAATTGTATAAGGACCATAAAATTTAGGAATAATTTTATGAAAATGTTCAACTTTGATTGACGTCTACTTATAAGGTTGCAGACAAAGAAACACCTAGTACCCTTAAGAAAATTGACATTCAGAACGAACCTGATCTGCTTGTTCCTTCATGTGATTATGAGCTAGGACCATTTTTTTTATTAGGGTATGGAGAATGGCCTCTCGAACTATAATATTTTTTTAACCTCCTCAACCTTTGAGACATATGGCATGTATGGGAGAACCAACATTGGATTTTTCCTTGTAGATTGCTTCAAAAGGAGTCATGCGAGTAGTTGTATGGTAAGATGTGTTGTACCACCATTTGGTTAGGGGTAACCATTGATCCCATTGATGTTGTCTCTCATATGAAAAACATTGCAAATATGTTTCTCAACACTTGTTGACAACTTCAGTTTGACCATCAATCTAGGGATGATAGGCGATGCTAAGATGCAATTGGGTTCTCTATATCCTGAACAATTCTTGCCAAAAATTGTTAATGAAAGTTGGATCTCTTTCAGAGACAATAGAATGAGGCATGCTATAAATTTTGAATTTCATCCACTATGGATGTAGTGAATGGGTGTTGAAGAGAAAAAAAATGAGCATATTTGGAAATATGAATGAATACCACCATGATGACTGACTTATTTCCTGATTTAGGTAAGCCAACAATGAAATCCATAGAAATATCCCTCCAAATAGCATGGGGAATCAGAAGCAGTTGGAGTGTTCCTAGGGCTTTGACTATTTCTCCCTCATTGCATTGATAGACATCACATTCAACCAAAAATTTGTGGACATCCTGTTTCATACCATCCTAGAAAAAATAATGTTTGACACTTTCATAGGTTTTGGTAAACCATAAATGACAAACTGTGGGTGAAGCATGACGCTTAGAAAGCATTGTGGATTTAAGTTGTTATTGTTTTCTTAAATATAGACAACCTTGGTAGCGAAGATCTTCATTGTGCGAAGAGTACCTTGGAGAAGCTTGAGAATGGTGTTGTAATTGTTGGATCAGGCAAGAAATTTTGGGGTTTTGCAGCCATTCCTGGCGAACAACTTGGAGCGAATAGAGTACAATGAAGGAGAGGAACCCTTCTTCTTCATATTTCCTGGAAAGAATGTCAACAACCACATTTTATTTTCCCTTCTTGTAAATGATCTCATAATCATATCCAAATAGCTTGGTCACCCATTTTTTTTTCTCTGGGGATGAAATTCATTGTTCCAGAAAATACTTGAGGCTCTAATGATCAATTTTAATTTGGAATCATTTCCCCAATAGATAAGGATGATAGAGATCCATGGCATGTAGAATAGAAAACATTTCTTTTTCATAGATCAATTGGCCCAAATGTCTCTCTGAAAGTTGTTTGCTAGTGAAATCCAAAGGATTTCCATATTACATGAGGACTACCCCAATTCCTTTCCCTAAAGCATCACATTCTAGGACAAAAGTCTCGGTGAAGTTGGGAAGTGTTAGGACATGAGTTGTGAACATAGCCTTTTTTAAGGCGTGGAAGGATTCATGAGTGGATGGTGTTGGCACATGGTTGTAAGATCCTAGGTTCAAGTTATCTAACAAACAAAACCCTTCATACACCGACCCTTTTGGCATCACCTGCATGCAAGTGAAGTCTCACCCAAGCCATCTATTGGGGTTGTAGGAACCAAGTTTCTGCAGTATTGAGGGAATGGGAGGCAATCATATTATATATTCTTAATTATCTACTCTTTGCGCATTATTCTTTGTGTTATTCCTTGATTAGTTGGTTCAATTATACAACACCATTATACTGTAGATTGCAACATAAACTATTCATCATAACATTCATAACGACTTCACAATGATCATATACTAACCATATCTAGTCTAACATGAATAAAGAGAACCACAATGATCATATACTAACCATATCTAGTCTAACATGAATAAAGAGAACATTCATGATCAATCACATAAAAGGGCAAGAAGACACAGTAATTAACATGGTTCACCCAAATTTGGGCTATGTCCACAACAACTGGCTTCTTTATTATTCTTTTTGTAATCGTCTCAAGCTTGTGCACTGCACTTACAATAGATATATCATGCTATCTCTCTCTCTCTCCATATTGCCTAGTCACTTTGTAGTGCAAGACTCTCATTGTGACTTCTCCTTAAACAATAAGACATAGACTCTTCCATTCTTAGTCTATTTGCTCACTCTCCTTGCTTGCTATCAACAACAATAAGCAACAAACTATTCTACCTAACCCATTACATATTTATACATGGATTCTAGGGCTCAAACCCCTTCTTGTTTAAACCAAAAAACCAATTACAAATAATTATGACTCATTACAACTTGAGTTGTCTCATTGTTCGACTGTGCTTTTCCTTCTTTTTCATCTGCATGTTTCTTTTTCATTCCTAACTATTATTCTTCCTTCTTTTGCACATATTTCTGCTTTTGCATACAGACCTGATGTCCTTCCTTTTCGCCTGCTTTATGTTCCATACTTATTCCCTTTCTTTATTCTCTGCTAAGGATGATTTTACTGCATACTTCAATCCTAAATGTTCCCTTACTACGCACTCTTCTCTTTCCTTCTCTTCTTTCTTCTGTTGCTGCACATTTATTTCATACTTAGGATTTTCCTCAAAATTGTATCAAAAACGCTTGTCCAATAGGCCCCCAACACTCACATGTGGCTTTTCTTGAGCCACTTAGTCCTGTTGGGTCACGCTCCTCCATGTATCCATGAACTTTTGGCAGGTGTCCTTTGTTGTCACAAATTCCTCTGTTACTTTTTCCTCTATTCCCCAAATATCCTCTACACCCTACGTAGTTAGGGTCATGAATTTATGTTCAGTGTTGTGCATTGCTTGCTTCACTTTACCCCACATAACTGCTAATTCCCCTATCACCCTTAGTTCTTCTTCGTGTAGTGGTCCTAATCACTACTGGAGGATCTTATGTTGGTCCCTATTTGTTCAGGTTTTTCTAGATTTGTGCACTTTCCTCAAAGAGTTATGCACATTCCTCATCCAACTTCTTGATATGTGCTACCGCAATCAGAGAGATTCTCTCTCTTCCTTCTCTTTCTTCTAGTGGTGTTCCTGATGTACTGCACAATTGCATGTCCTTAATCCTTGTACGGAAACCTTTGATGACTTCATTGATTCTCAAGACCTGTTCTTCCATTGTGTCCTCTACTACTATTAGTACTTCGGGGATATCCTTATACAACTTTTGCACAACCATTTGTATCTGTTGTTCCATTTTCTCATCCCCGTCCTTTTCTTTTAATAATTTCTCTACCTTTTCCTTGGATTCATTCTTCTCCTTCAGTGCTCTGTCAACTTTTTCTTCAACTTTGCTCTTCTCTTGCAGAGCATTTGTATATTTTTTCTCTGTGTCTGTCTTCTCGTCTGTCACCTTAATCAATTATCTGCATGCTAACTCTATGTGGAGCCTTAACTCCTGCATAATACCTATCTACAAGCTTTGTAGTACTTGTATAGGAATCTGTGACACCAATATGTTCAAGTGACTGAGTGTTTTCATCTGTTCTTGCAACATTTAACTTGATCTCCAACAATCTGCGCCTAGATGCTAACTATGAAAAGAATGGATTGGTATTCCTTATTTATTCAATTGGTATATTTGACGGGCCTTCACCTGATACTTTCTATGGTGTTATCTGCACTATCTCCAATAGTTGTTGTATCAAAAATAACTGGTGTTGTACATTTTGGTGATGTTCATTCTGTTTCCATGTTTCTACCTACATGGCCTCCTTTGTGGCATGTCGTACTTAGTAGTTGATTCTATCCATGCTTTAAATCGCGTAATATCCTGTTAAGTCTCTAGCATTTGGGTGGTGATGCATCGCGAATGCATTACTATGTGCCTAACTGTGTCAAAGTAGACATATAATGTAACATTGCTATCTATTTATCTCCTTTCTTTTTCTTCATATTTCATAGGTTTGCATACCGCACAACTGCATTACCTTTGTTGGTCGTTCTCAAACATTAGTAATCATCGGGTTCCTTCCATCCAACTAGTGCAATCAGGATGAGAAGCCATGCATAATGGAACTCTTTGCCTTTCTCCTATGCCTGTCTCCCGGGCTTATATGTAGTCTATCAAAAACCAATTTACCAAAAATATGGCCCAATTCATTTGGACCCCCTATGCGTGCTTTTTTGCAGTTGCGATTACTGCGGCCGACACTTCATCCTTGCAGAATTTTATCAATAGTTTTTAGGCTAATACCCACGTCGTAAACCACATAACATCATCACTTATGTTTGCAACATCCAACCCCCTCTTCTCGCTGAAGGTCTGAAACTTATACATCATAAATTCCACTAGTGCTTTCTCCCTTGCCTTATTTGTGAACAGTGTTGTCGAATCCTCTCCTTCTTTCGGCAAGCCTATGATCCAGACAATTAGTTGTGTATGAATAGATACTAGTTGGTATAGCCACAACATTCCTCTATGGATGCAACTTAGTAGCATTTTGACACAATCATTTATTTCCAGACTTCGGCCAAAATGTGGTATCTCTAGAAGATTTAGTATTCTTGATCTCTCTAGTCCTGTCTCCCAAGTCTATGGTTCAAGCATGATTGATCCTGTCCCTGGTATCCTTTTTTCACACAAACAATTCTCTCATTCCATCTCGATAAACTTCCGTTCATCCATTATTTCATGGTCTACAAATTTCAAGGCAACAATATTTCCCAGCATGTCCCCTTCGATAATTACACTAGGTGGTATGTCTAGCATGAACGATGGGTATTTTCCATCTGTGGGTACTCTAAATTGTGGCACAGTGTCTTTCCTTGGTGGTATATAGTCCCTTTGAAAGCTCTGTTGTGAAGCCCAAGCTCTGGGTGCTTCCTCGAACGCAGGTGCAACTGATGGTCTTTTTGTTTGCTTGCATGTTACGACTATTGGTGCCCCAACTTTCAGTGGTGCCAATGTTCTCTACAACTGAATTCAGTGATTGTTCTGTGTTGGTTCTCGTTCAGTAGTGTTTCGTCTCTGGTTCTCTTTGTATGCTCAAAACTCTTATCAAACATGCAAATAACCTTCCCTATCGGGCCCTTATGCGCTTTTATAACTCTTCAATAGCTACATAATTGCTTCTGTGCCCAAAGGAAGTGTCAAATCCGATTAGAATATGAAATCAATACATTCCTTACTATGGCATTAATGCCAAATTCGCCACCTGATGGTTCCTTCGATCTTCCAGACTGTCTCGATCCTTGGCGACTCCTTCTATTTATGACTATCCATCTCTAGTACGTTTCATCATTAATGGCTTTTTATTTGTTGTTTCCAACATAGTTACCAACTTAATGAGAAATCTACAAAGTTCTCGTTTTTCTGGGGGTCACATTTTTTACCCTGTTTTTAAAAATGGTGCTACCAGTAGCACCCCATACCTTTTTAGGTGGTATTTTGACATTTTAAATTTTCTGATCCATAATGTTTCCACATTATTTTTTTAAATGCTTATTTTTCATCTATTTTCAATTTTTTCTGTTTTTTATTTCCAACGATGTTTTTAGTCATTTTCCCATGCTTCTTTCAATCTTAAAAATATTTTTTACCATTTACTTTTTTAAATTAAGTTTTTTGATACAATTGTGTCTCCTTAACTAATTTATGGTTCCATACTTTTAAAATATAGTGGAAAACATCATTTTTAACAGATGGTTTACCTTTACTTTAATACATAGAAAATAATTGTAGTTAAATAACA
>CBVK0103492160.1:0-14478 GCA_900067695.1 Picea abies
TAAAATAGAAAGTCAAAACAAATTCATGAAAATAGGAAAAGATCCTATTTTATAGGTCAACATCTTATATCAAATGGTCTTAAAAATATTTAAAGTCTTTGAGAGCTGCAGTAGATCTTCATAAGCTGATAGATAATTCAAATTTGCCACCTTTGTCAAAAAGATAGTTTTTTTCCAAAATTAGGTAGCAAACTCAATCTTCTCCTCTTGATGACACTTTTAAAACTGGAAAAAAACCCTAATAATGATGCCTTTAATTATTATCTGTCATTAGAAATCATCCTCGAGACATCTCGATCAGAGAAACTCAGATCTGTGCACAAATAGTGCCTTTCTTCCTTGTTCTTTTGTTTTCAGCAACTAATGGGTATGAGAAAGAATGGAATAAGCTGCCGAAAGCGAAGCTTTCGGTAGCTAACAACACCTTTTGGAGCCTGGCTAAGCTGTTTAAAGTGCAGACTTTCAAAATTGCAAAAATGCATTTTCTCTCAGCTTGCTGATCTTCAATGCTACTCCTTTGGGGCCTTTGCAGCCTGACATTTCCTCAAAAAGGAAGTTCCATCACCAATATGAAGCCTTACACAGGGATCATCATAGCCTAAAGAAATGTTTGGGAAAAACTGTTTGAATACAGTGATAACCATTTTATCAATCTTACATATATCAATTTCTTCCACTGAACTGTGTCAACATCCAAAACATCCAATGCCTTACATAGTGCCAAAGAAATTGTAGTAAGACAAGCCTCCCTTTCCTCTTCACCATCATCATCCAGCATAGGTTCCTCTCCCTGTTCAGTCGAAGTAGTGATTGCAGCTTCCTGCATGGACTGACTACAACGCTCTTTCCTTTCTTTAATATCCTGGAGCTTTGACTCTGCTACTTTTGTCGTTTGAACCTTGCTATATTTTTGGCTCTCCTTGCTTCAGGTGTATCCCTGCCATCTTGGGAGAAAGAATCTACTTCTTCCTTGGAACAAGCTCTAGTTTCTCACAGATTGAAACAAACTCCTTCAAATGTACTTGAGAAGTTTTAATAATCTACAGTCTGTTAGAATTATGGCTCTTTTCTGTTAATTATCCAAGATAGTAAGGCACCAACAAGTATTTCAAATATGTAGTACTAATGTCTTCTTTACCCTCATTTGGTGAAAATAATCCTAACTGGTCTATCATAGCATCACATTATTGCAATATAGCACATGCCCTTTTTAATTTATCCCGATCCATGGCCGAATATGTTGTAGTCGAGTGGATTTGGTGTGCCTGTTCATCTTCAGTGGCCTTTAAATGCTCCATATAGTCACTACAAATTTGTCTTGTGACATCATATACCTATGGATCATCATAACCCTGATCTGCAACTGCATAAAAAGGAAATTACCATCTGTTGTCATACACCTCTGGTTCAAAACCTGAATTCATAATATTACTTTCAATTTAGGCAACAATTCCAGATAAACCAATAGTCATTCGACCCTGTTTTAGTTTGCCAAGAGTTTCTTCGATTCTCCTTCATTGATCTGATTTTTTCCTGAATCATCAATTAGGCACAGTAGTAATCTATGGGAGAAAAGCTACTTCCAGGGTATAAATGAACATCACCATAACGAAAAGCAAAGCACCTTCCCTTCGAGACTTGAAAAGATAATTTTACTAGTATTCTTACCTCACTGTGCTGAGTAGCTAGGTCATAGTTAAACTTATCAATATTTACACCATTTAAATCGATTGATGTCTCGGACGCTAAAAAACTTCCTGGTGTAGCAGAGCATTGATAACAGATGGAGAGGAAAAGACTCAACGCTTTGAGTTAGGCTATGGCATGTTGCGTGGCTTATGTATTAGTTTATATGATGAGGTGAATGGCATATGGAACTCGGGGCTTGCGCTTGGGCTTGATGTGTCGACATGAGAATTGACTTATGTATTGAGTTCGTGGCTTGACCCGTGGCTTCATCCTTCTGCATAGATAATTCCTCGTGGCCCTTTTTGCATACGGCCTGGTGCGTGCTATTTAATTTGTAGCTTGATCCTGAGACTAGACTCGTGGCTATACATCACACAATGATGTGTTCCATTAAAACTACTCAAAACCTAACTATACAAATAACGAGACAACTGTCTATTTGACGTTTATTTTTATTTTCTCAGAAATCAAATCCCCCAGATATCAAAGTTTTAGATCCTATTTGGAGTAGGAACTGGCACTTGCTCTTTGGGTTTGGTGTATTGCATGGCTTTGGAGACTCGAATCGTGCTTGGCTTGATATGTGAATTGGATTGTGGGCTTAGGGTTCAGGGATTGACACTTGTGCACACACACACCATTTTATGTCATAGTGTCATATATATTTTTTATTTCAAACTGTAAAGAAACCTAAAACTAGAGTTTTAGGCTCTCATAATCGGGCTTTTTGGAATGTAGATCAAGAGGGAAAAACCAAAACAATCTTAGGCAAAGAGATCAAGGAGCTTGTCAAGGTTGATTGGGGAATTGGAGGTCAAGGCATTTGCCAATAAATGAGAATGAGTGTATTTAAGTAAAAGTGAAGAAAACACTATAAAAAATAGCATTGTATTTTTTATCGTTAACAGGGTTAACATAATAATCCATATGCATAGTCATATTATACAATTTGTGAATGCCATTCCCTCTTTCTGTCTCTATGTACCTCTTTCCTTCTATTAGGTCCAATGGTGTAGTAACCTTCAAGTCTCCTACCTCAAATATCATTTCCCTCCTCTTCAGATTAATGATCTCTTGATTATCAAAGGCCCATTCAAGTCCCATAAGTTTTGTATATGGTTTACTATCATCCATGATATCAAAGAATTCAAATTCTACTACACTACACAATCCATCTATGTTCATAGGTACTCTCGTCAATCGGCCAATCGGGACTATCATGTGCTAGTTTTCCAACCTTAACTAAACAGGAGACCAAATCAACTTGGGTTTTCCCATCATTTCCCAGGTCCGCTTTGGTAATACATTCACATAAAACCCCAATTCCAAGATAAAATTATCCACATCATATTCCCTAATCTACGCACTTAATCTAAATTCTTCATTGGTCCTCTTTTTGTGCAATACCTAATTAACTACCCTTTGTGTGATAGGAAATTCCCTTTCTTGTGCATAATGATCAATCGTTTCACATAATGCATTCATCGCAGTTTCATCTTTCATTAAATCTATGCAACTTCTCAAAAAATATCTCATATTACTTACCTTCCCTAGTGGCTTCTCTGGCATAGTACGATCACAGATAGGAGGTGCATAAGATGTTGATGCTACCCAATATGGTTTGAGTATCTATTTTCTTTCCCTCTGATACATCTCCTTCTCTTATTGAGGATCAAATGTTCGCACAGGTCCTGCTAATTTCCTTACCCATTGCTCAGTATACTTCCCCCCATTCATTACATCAACCCCTGTTCTAGTTCTGTTGCACGTAATAGTTGCTACTCTAGGTACTTCATTGTGTTTTTTAGCTGATATATTCTATACATTTTGATTTGGATTTTGGTTCTAATTCCTTCTTTCCTGCCATTTCACCATTAGTTGAGGACAATCTTCTGTTGCATGGTCCAATTCTCTACAATATGTGTATGTTGTACACGGATTTGAGAATTCACAGCTAAGTTTCCTGGTTGATTACAATTGTAACATATTATTGGCCCTCTACCTCCTCTTCCAAAATTTCCTCTGCCTTGACCTTTGCCAAAGTTTCCTTTGTTTCCTTGGTTAAAGCATCTCTGATTATTATACTGTGGACCACCTCCTTCTGTTGTAGCATTCTCCTCCCAAATCCTATACATATCTGACGTACTCTCTTTCATTAAATCGAATGTACATAAATCCTTCTCTTCATGCCTGAATGACTTGCAAAAGTTGCAAAATAAGTTCCTTGGCATACTCTAATATTTATCTAGTAGTGAACACTGAGTTCGCTGATGTCCCCATTTCTTACATATTTCAAAATATCCCCCTCCTGGTAATGGATTTGGTTCTCCAGTTTCCAAATATTGTGTAAATGTTGGGCATTTGTCCTTGTGGTGGCCTTAAGTTCTACACTTGGTACACCAAACTTGTTCCTGTTTCTCCTTCCCTTTTGTAAGATCTACCAATTGAATTTTCAAGGCAGCTAACTGCATCTGTACCTGCACCATCCCTCCACTTTATTCTATAGGGGATGCTTCCAATTTCATTATGATCTCCAGTGCTTCAGAGTGTGACACAACCTTTTGTTGTATCAATGGACCATGGATGTGTGGTAAAAGTCCTGCAATAAACCATTCCCTATGTTTCTAATCAGGAATTTGAAATGTTAACTTGGCCATCACGTCCTTGAATCTCTAATCAAAGTACCATATTGACTCAGTGTGTACCTTATTGATTTCCTTCACCTCGACAATGTACTCTGACTTGGATTTTGGTTTCTCGAACTCTTTCAACAATGTTTTTCTAATTTCTACTAAAGTGCTTACTTGTACTGTAGGTGTGGTACTCTACAGTTTCATGTAACAGACTAGTACGTGACCTATGAATGTTGCTTCCAATTTCAAAATCTTTATGTCCTCATCCTGGACATTATTTTCAGCCCAAATTGATTCACATATGAATAAATGTTGTTCTGGGTCCTTCATCCAAACTCCTTGGAACTCGGGAAGTCTCAATGTGTTGTCTAACCCTTCCATGTTATTTTTTGTAGTAACTCCACTTGGTGATGTTGGATGACTCTGACTCATCACACTGCCTCTACTACTCTAACTACTACTATTTTGACTTCCTCTGCTAACTACAAGTGCTTTCGACGCAGGATCTAGGTGAGGCACACTGATCTAGATGAGGCACATAGGGTTGTGGAATTGACGCAGGATCCAGTCTGAGTAAGAATTGTCGGCTCTTATTTTATATGAATGAATTGAGAATTCTCTTCGTCTCCTTCTAGATATGGTATTTCTATGATTTGGATGATTGCACAAGGTCCTCTCCACTCATACTCACTGCATGACTCTCTCTTCTCATCCCTAGTATTCAACCTTTTGTACCTTCTTCCACTACGTAGTACTCCAAACTCATCTTCTTCCTCTAATATGAAGTCCTCATCTCTTTGCATCCTCAGTCCCTCCCCTCCTTCTTCATTTCTCTCCTACCCTCATACTATCTTCTGGTCATCCCCTAATTCCCCTATGTGTGCAAATTCCCTTAGCAATCAGAATCCATTTTCATCACGCATATGTGGCATAACAACATCTTTATCCACATACCCAATGATTTCATGAACCTTCTGAGTGGACCTTTGAAGAAATCCCTCTCTGCAACACTATATGAATGGGTACAATCTACTACAATATCTATAATATAACCTCCCAATATACTGTCCAACAAAAAATCCACTACATGAGAAGTCTTATTACTTACAGAATTCAACTTCCTTACCAACTCAGGAGTCCATTTCCTCAGCGATGAAGTTCGGTACCTTCCAGTATTCTCCACCAATATTTCTAACCACTCAGTCAAAATAATTGATAATTTTCCAAATAAAATTTCATGTAGCTCTCTGTACACATATTGTTGCATCCATTTCTTGTTTCTCATATGATGGTTTCTATTCTCTTTTTGAGCAAATTCTCATTCCTTCCTTTCTAGCCATTTTGAGATTTATTTCTTAGTCAACCTCCAAAACATTCCCTTAATCATAGATTCTACATCCCAGAAATGGAACCATTTGTTGGTGTGCGGTTGTAAGACCCTATGTTCAGTATATATAACCAACAAAACCCTTCATACACTGACCCTTTCATCATCACCTGCATGCAAGTGAAGTCTCACTCGAGGCATCTATTGGGGATGTAGGAAACAAGTTTTTGTAGTATTGAGGGAATGGGAGGTGATCATCTTATCCATTCTTAATTATCTACTCTATGCTCATTATTATGTGTGTTTTTCCTTAATTAATTGGTGAATTTAGTTGTATAGCACCATTATATTGCATATTGCAACATAAACTATTTGTCATAACATTCATAACTACTGTGCAGTGATCATATAATAACCAGATCTAGTCTAACATGCATAACGAGAGCATTCATGATCAATCACATAAAAGGCCAAGTAGACATAGTAATTAACATTGTTCACCAAACTTTGGGCTATGGCCACAATGACTAGCTTCTTTATTATTCTTTCTGTAATCATATCAAGCTTGTACAATGTGCTTACAATAGATATATCATGCTATCTCTCTCTCCATCTTGCCTAGATGCTCTACAGTGAAAGCCTCTCGCTACGACTTCTCCTTAAACAATCAGACATAGACTCTTCCATTCTTAGTATATTCTCTCACTCTCCTCAATCGATGTCAACAAACAACAACAACAACCTATTCTACCTGACCCATTACATATTTATACATGGATTCTATGGCTCAAAGCCCTACTTGTTTAACCCCAAAACCTAATTAAAACTCATTCTGACTCATTACAATGCAAGTTGACTCATTTTTTGGCCGTGCTTTTCCTTCTTTTGCGTCTGCATGTTTCTTTTGCATTCATGATTGCTATTCTTCCCACTTTTGTGTGTATTTCTTCCTTTGCATGCTGAACTGTTGCCCTTCCTTTTCTCCCGATTTATCTTCCATCTTTATTCTCTTGCTTTATTCTCCACTAAGTATGATTTTACTACGCACTTCAATCCTTAATGTGCCCTTACTACACACTCTACTCCTTCCTTCTCTTCTTTCTTCTGATCCTGCACATTTCTTTCATACTTAGAATTTTCCTCAAAATTGTATCCAAAATTCACATCCAACAACTAGAGTCCAAGTGAAAGCATTCTTTTTAAGGAGAGCAATGAGAGGTGCTGCAATTTTTCCATAATTATGGACAAACTCACCATAATATCTCGTTAGACCCAGAAAACCATGCAAGATATTAATATTTTTAGGGTGAGGTGAATCCTTCATAGCTTCAATTTTCTTAAGATCCACCTGTATGTCATCCTTGCTAACAATATGACTCAGGTACTCCGCTTTTGAGGCTCCAAAGGAACATTCATATTGTTTGAGGAAAATTTGGTGCTAATAGAGTAGATGGAGAACTTGATCCACATGGGCGAGATGGGTTGTCCAAGTTTTACTATAGATGAGAATATCATCAAAGAAAACTAAGAAAAAATAATGGAGAAAAGGATGGAAGACGTGATTCATGATACTTTGGAAAGTGGAGGGAGCATTACACAAGCCAAAGGGAATTAGCAAGAATTCATAGTGACCCTCATGAAATATAAATGTAGTGTTGGGAATTTATTCCTCTTTCATATGTATCTGGTGGTAGCCAGAACACAAATCAAGTTTAGTAAATTACTGAGCACCACTCAATTCATCCAATAAATCATCAATGACATGAATGGGAAATTTTACTTTTATGGTGAGTTTGTTGAGGGTGCGAAAGTATGGAAACATGCCCCAAGTTCCTTTTTTCTTGAGTACCAGGACCACATGAGAATAATAGGGGCTGGTACTAGGATGGATAATACCTACTTCAAGCAATTCTTGAACAATTTTCTCAATTTCATTCTTCTGGGAAAAGGGATGATGATAAGAGTGAACATTAGGAGGAAGACTTCCTAGGACTATAGGAATGAAATGATCATGAACACCATGGGAAGGGGGAAGTCCATGGGGAGTGGTAAAAACAACTTGGTGTTGGGAGAGGATATATTAGAGATCAAGGTGCACAGAGGGTGTCTCAATGGCTTGAATGGAATGGAGTTGGGAAATAGTTCACAAATGACCTTTTTTAGGAGATTTTCAATTCTATGGGAACTGGTGATCCCATGGGATACTGATGTGATGCCTTGGAACTACTATTGTTGTCCCTCCTATTGGGATTGCATGGTTAATTCCTTAAAATCTATGAGGATGGGGCCTAGAGTGCGTAACCATTAAACACCAAGAACAATGTTACAACCACCCATGTTGATAGTAAACAAATGAGATTTCAGGTGGTACTAACCAATTTGTAGGTGCACATTTTCACAACTCCCACCACATTTCATGGAACCTCCATTGGCAATCATGATTTGAAAATTGTTGATGCACATATATAACAATTGATTTCCTAGGAAATTAAATGGTGAATAAAATTATGGGTGTTGCCACTCATTGTTGATATAATTCTAGGGTCAAATTGGGTGGATACATTGGGTACTTTTATCTTCAACACAAGGAGAAAGTTTTTAACATTTTCTTATAAGAAGAAGAAAATCACATTGCAGGAATTTATAATGAAGTCAATTTCAAAAGCTCCATCATCAGAAGACCTGAAGGACATATCAGAAGTGATCCTTCAAGATAACCATAAATCAATACAAAATTTGTAGGATCGATAGAAAGAAAGTGACAAGATCATCATTGAAAAAGACGAAGAGATTTCTCACCTAAGAAATCATAATCAGAAACTACTTACAAAAATTATGAAGTCAAAGGATATAAAACAACATGTTTCGAAGTTGGAACAAGAAAATCAGAACCTCAGAAAGAAATTATCAGAAAAAGATAAAGAAACATTGCATTTAAATAACCTTAATCAAATATTATTTGAAGAAATTAGAATGTTGAAAGAAGAAGATTATGAAAAGGAAGACATGAACAAAGTTGAAAAATCAGATAAGGAAGAAAACTCATGTCTAAATATTCATAATAAAAGTTTGGTCACACAAATCAAGAAGTTGAAGAATGAGAAGAAATCACAAAAGGAAAGGTTAGAACAATTTTACAGTAAATAAGCAATGACCAGTGAAGAAAAAATACTTGAACCTATTGAAATCAAGAAGCTTCTAGTTAAAAAAATCTAGACCTCGGAGAAGGAAATAAACACTGATCTAGTTGAATTACCAATAGTATCAAGAATTGAAGAGATATCCAACAAACAATATTCAAAAGAGATTTGGGTGCTTTATCATCATCCGAATCACAAGAGTCGTTATGACCACCAACAAAGTAAAGAGGAATATGAACAATGTTCTTTTTACCGAAAACTAAACTACAACATTGTAAAGGAACAAAGACAAAATATACAACTTGTATGGAAGCCTCAAATGAGAAGCCCTTTTAGAACAATCGATAATTGAGAAATTCCAATGAAGGTAGATTTGGGATGGGTCACTCCCCAAAACATGAAACACATCAGTTTAGGAATTCAAAGGTTATATCATCTTGTTTCGTTGAGTATCACAACTACAAGCACAAAAGATATTGAGAAGATAGTGTGAGCCAAAACAAAAGTTAAGGGGAAGCCTTCAGTATTTATGCTTTGAGGAAAAAACATGTTTAAGGGGAATGAAATGTAACATAAATAAATATATAATCATAATAATAATAAATAACATATAAAAAGAAATAATAAATAATAATTAACATTGAAGAGTTATGACATCCTAATGAAATGATGCATCTCTTCATGACAGGGAACCCTATATGGGTATATAAGGCCCTTATTTATCATTGTAATCTCATCTCATATTCATATACATTTTTATTCAATATATTTTCTTGTCCAGTATGGATTACGGTTATTTATCCCATTTATGATGGATGTATGTGGTAAGAACTAGATTGGTTCTTTACATCTTCAAACCAAGTCTGGGGGTGATCCATGAGGACCTGGGTGCGGATTTTATCCTTTAGGCCACTGATAAAACATTTCCTAAAGAAGGAATTTTTCGTGCCCTCTTTTCTGAAAGTCAATTTATGAAAGGCAGTTATAAAGTCTTCCACTATGCAGATTGTTTCAAGTTGGTCAAATGACCTAAATAGTGGGTGTATGTGTCAAAGCATTCATAAATCTCTGCAACAAACTGGGTCCAAGAAACATACCCTTGGCGTGCATTTTTAGGCCATTTCCACGATTTCTAGCATTCAGGATCTAGATAGAGAATAACATAATGGATTTTTTCCAACTCATCAATAATTCCATGCGAAGAGAAATAATTCTCCATTTGGGTGACTCAGCCTATGGGACCAGGAGGCATCAAATTTATTGACCTCAACTTGGGGAAGACGGGGGTCATCATGAAACGGGTTGGAATGAAAGGCCATAGTATGGGAGGATTTAGCACCATCAACTTGGAAGGGTTATTCTAGGAAGGGAGGTTCCTGGGATTGGTTCAAAAAATGGTTGAGAGTGGCATTGAGGGTGTCAAATTTGTTGTCCAATTTTCCCTCTAATTGGTTAAATAGATTGTCAACTTTGGAAATTTTTTTTTTGGACTTGTGCCTCGAAATGGTCAAACTAGGTCTTGTTCTTGGTGATTTTAGCCTGTAGTTCTTGGGTGCGAGTGTTGTCCATATGGAAAGTTGGGGTGCTTGGAATGGTGAGTGGGTCCAATGAAAAATGGTGGATAGGTGATCAATATCACTGCGATTAGGGTGATAAGGGAAATCCAATAGGATAGATAAAAAATAAAGTGATTATAAGTGATAGGTACCATGATGACTAGGGAGAAAATGAGAATCCAATAGGATAGATAAAAAATAAGAGTGTCGGGAAGGGGTTTGCATCAACATAACAAAAGTCTTAAAATTGATAGGTACCAATGTGATCAGGGCAAAGAGAAGAATCCAATGGAATAGGTCCCAAATAAGGGTGTTGGTGGGACCACTATACTCTCTTTTTTTTCTAAATCCTATAGAGTCATACTTTGGCCTGAAGAATACTACAATGACAAAGTGCCCAAATTGGTAGGAGGAAATATTCGGTAGGAATTTCACAACCAAAATGCAAGAGGCAGGGTTATGCAACAATAGATATCATATGTTCCTTTTTTGTTCTATTTATTTCCAAATGATTATGGTTTTTATGGTTCCTACAAACAAGGGTTTACCTTGTGCTATAGCTCTGTGATATACATGCAGGGTTGAATATTACTACTCAGCCCAATATCTTAGGCCACCAACTAAGGAGTCTCGATCATACCCTTAGTTGTGCTACCCGATTTCAAAGGTACTAAAGAGTATCTTATAGGGTATTGTTCTCGATGTCACTATAAAAATTAGGCGACCAATCTAGATTTGGTTTCAGGAGACCCGGGGGAATCCATATATACCTGATGGTACATGGGAGTGATGGTCATGTACATATCTTTTTTGATGCAATACTACTCGAGGGGTACCAATAGGTATACAAAGGTTTACAAAAAGGTGAATTGTTTATGTCTAAGTAACCCCGTGAAACCATCTGTATTCCCTGTCTGTAGTATTCCCCACCATAGTTTTACCTATTGAGTGACAGATATATGTTCTTTAAAGATGCCAACAGTACATGTCTCTACCCTAAAAAAACAATTCCCATGGTTTCCATAGAGGAAAGTGCTCTAATACAACTTTTTAGGTACCATATCTATGATATTAAGTAGAAAAAAGAAACATTGCAAAAAATACCATCAGAACAACAAAATGTAGAGAACCACAACAAAAAGTGATACTTTATTGATAGAAAATAATGTTCACTTGCTTCTTCGAGGGGGAAACCTCTAGGAGAGAAACACTCTATTACAAAAATTCTCAAGATAAATCTTTCTCATGCCTCCTACTCTTATTTATACTAATTCTATCTCCTAGAGAACATTCTAGAGGAAGATCTTTCCAAAAGTAGAAGCTTCTGTTAGGTCTTCTTAAATTGACTTGTTCACATTTATTAAATAGGCATTATTAACTAATGTCGACCTTTATTACATGGAAAATACATTATTATACCTATGTGAGGGTTTACGGAGGTTAGGTCCCTAACATCCTTACACTCATTTATTGCCATTTTTACCATGTTTCTTCATGAATTTACCATGACAAGATTACGAAGTATTAAGTAGTTAATTATCATTAATTTCCTTGTTTTATTGAATTAAGGAGAATTATGATCGATTTTACTGATTATGTATTTGTGATTTCAAATATGGTATCACCCTTGCTACCATATTTCCTATAGCAGACTATTTTCAGAGATAGTTTTTCCACAACAATTGTAGGAATATAAAGATGAATCAAGAAATTCCATGACATAAATTTTGTGTAGAATATGGTCATTTAGGAAGCACGTGGGAAAAATTCTTGAAAAGTGCAAAACAATGAATGTATGGTGTGTCTTTAAATCGGATTTTATGTCATCTTTAGAAATCTGGTAACAATCATCTTTATAAATCTGGTAGTAGTGAATAATTTTGCCTCCTAGTTGAATTTGGGAATATGGAATTTTTTGGGGATGATGTTGTTAGGATTGTATGCAACCACCATTGTCTTATTCAAGATAAAACTAAGATCTATTGGTTGTAGATCCACTTATTTAGAGATTGGTCTCATCTTGTTGTAACATCTTTCCTCTTATGAAATATTAGTTGTATGTATAAATATAAAGGGATATCAGTCATAGGGAGGAGAGAAAAGTTAGAGTAGAGTTTAGTGTGCATCATTGAAGAAGGATATTAATGAATGTAATGTTGGTGAAGACACTTTAATCACAAGAACTCTGTGTAGAATATAATAGAATCAATCTTTTCTTGAATGGTGGTGTGTTAAGATGTTCCTAGCATCTGAGTTTTATTGTATCTTACTTCTAGAAGAGGAAGGCCCCCCTCACTTCACGAATGGTGGTGTGTTAAGATGTTCCTAGCATCTGAGTTTTATTGTATCTTACTTCTAGAAGAGGAAGGCCCCCCTCACTTCACGAGTTTTATTGTATCTTACTTCTAGAAGAGGAAGGCCCCCCTCACTTCACGAATGGTGGTGTGTTAAGATGTTCCTAGCATCTGAGTTTTATTGTATCTTACTTCTAGAAGAGGAAGGCCCCCCTCACTTCACAAGTAAAGCCATACCTGTTCTTTTTTCCTTTTCTTTATTTATGTTATTAGTTTATGCTCTTTTCTTATTCAAGTATTTCTTTAAACATTGTGTGTTTCTATTTCATCTTGTTGCATGGAGTGTTTAATTTGCAACACAGAGTTTCTCTTGGAGCACCATCTCAAATGAATCAATCCTTATAGATTAGGAATGGGTCCCTGTGACAGAAGAGAAATTAACATTACAAAGAATTGTTGTGACTTAAATTTTTACAAAATCCAATCATAAAGGTATTTCATTCAAGAGTAACCATGTCTCAGGAGGTTTGAATCTGCAAATGTTTTTTGTTTTTGTTTTTAGTGTTACTTTCTTATTATAGAATACATCCTTATTTATTTGAAAAAACTCTCAATATCTTTCTTATTATAGAATACATCCTTATTTATTTGAAAAAACTCTCAATATCTAAATTAGAAGAGTAGGAATGAAGTACCTATTGCAATAGTAATCATTGATTGTAGAATCTTGTTGTGATATACATTTTAACAATTACCAGTCATCTCAATCTCTTATTTAAGAGTCACCATCCTTGAAGAGTATTAATTATGTGATTGTTTGATTTTTTTTTACATTTCTTCAACACATAGGTTTTATAATAGGCACTAATAATTCACATTTATTCTTGTTTGACTGTTCATTCCTTTATTCTCTTTAATTCTTATATGTGTGTTATTGGCTGAGTGTGGTGTGCTACTAAAAATATTGACTAGTTATGACCACATGAATATTGATAAAACGAGAGTTGTAGGACCTTTACAAAAACTTTAACATCTTTGGTTTTGATTGTAGATTTGTTTAGTTTGATTCTTTGTGGAGCTACGAGAACCATTTAAACTATTGAGTGAACTATAGACTGCTACAGGAATATCTCTAAATAAGGATAAAATAATGTAATGAACATAGCCTCAATATTTATTCTTGGAAATGATCCATTAAGTTGATTTCTCTTTTGAATTCAGTAGAATTAGTTAGCTGCCCGATCCTACATATATTTTGTTGCCATCTAACAAGTTTATGAGGTCCCAGATTGATAATTTATTGTTCATCAATTTAAGTAATTAAATTGACCAACATTTCTTATGGCAGTGGTAGCATTGATATACCTACCTAGACTTAATATGAGACGTTTTTTTTTTTACACGATATGTATGATCTATGGAACTGGATAGAGGAGTCAAGCCTATTTAGGGGTAGAGGGGACATGCCTATATTGAGTATTTTTGTCATGGAAGCATAAATGCTTCATGATTATGTTTGGGGATGCCCACAATATGGACACAAAGCCTTTAATTCCCCAAGAGGCTCAAATATTCACCAAATTCAAGGTCATTTGCCAAACCTAGGTAAAACCATGTGATCACATCATTGAATTATAGAAGCTTAAAAATTACGCATTGAAAGTTACAATTTAAACTATATATTGTTTTAGTGAATTTGGATAATTAAATTTTATTTATGAATTAAAAATTGAGAAAAACACCAGAGTGGCACCTAAATAGGGGTGAATAATAATAATAATAATAAATTAATAAAACAAATAATTCATTTCCTTGACACATAGGTGGGTATATATATAT
>CBVK0103492162.1:0-12571 GCA_900067695.1 Picea abies
TCTTCCGATCTCACCTTCAATAAACTTCATCCATTTCTATGTACTTGGTGAAGGTAGGTTTGGTGACGAAGATGTATCGAATTTCATGCTGAATACTGATGTCCCACTGAAGTGCATCTAGAAATGCCTTGCCAGTGATGCTGCCTTGAATTCCTGAAAACTTTGAACTATCCTTAGCCACATCAACCAGTCTCTTTTTGTAGTCTGGGAGTGTCATCAGTTTGTCATTGATTACCTTTAGACCAGGAAGACCTTTCTTCTGTAGAGCCTCAATCTTACTAAAAAATATGTATACCCCTAGGTCCATGGCCTGAACCTTTTCTTCCAGCTGAAGCATTAATCCTCTCTTGGTCGAAACTCTTTTGACCTCGAGGATGGTCTATGTTCTATCTTCAATTTTCAGCTCTTCCAGCTCCTCCCTGGTCTTAGAATTTAGGAACTTGATGATTTCGTTAGCCTGTGTTGGCATCTCTCCCAATTCTGATCTGATCTTCTCAATGGCCTATTTGCTTCTCTGCACCAATTCATTCTGCTCAAACATGATCTGTATCATGGGCCATATCTCATTCATGGACTTGGTGATGTCTGTCCATAAACTTTCTTTAACCTCGACCAAAGTTTTACCTGCCACTGTTTGCTTCCAGAGCTGTTGTAACTCTTGTTTGAGCTGGTCTGACACCTGCTTTTCCTTGGAGAGGCTGATATGAAAGGAAGATTTGAGTTCCTGAAGGTTCTCAATCTCCTTTTTGAGCCTGCTGATCTCTGTTTCCTGCAACTTCGTCTTTTCCATAGACTTAGCCAATTCGACTGTCTTTTCCAGAGATGTCAGTGGATTTGTCGATGGGACTTCTGCTACTGATGCAGTGCTCACTCCTAAAAGTGGAACTGCACCCAATGGAATGACTTACATTGGCTTCAACTGTTCTTTCTCTTTTACCAGCTTCTCCATCCCAGCTTCCATTTCCTTTAGTTGTGCATTCTGCTCCATAATTAGCTTGAGCATCTCATATTTTTCTCCCTCCGTCTCTGCTATTTCCTTTGCCTGTGAATCCTCTATGGGCGAGAGTTTCAAGTGTTTCCTTAAGGAGGCTATGTCTGCATTTTTATTTTTAATCATCTCCTTGGCTACCTTCATGTTCGAGGGATCGTACCCGATCTTAAGAACCAATTCCTCCAAAGTCTTGATCCTGTTGTCCTTGGCAAAGGACTATATCTTCTCCAACTTCAATTGTGTTTGGACATTGTTCAGGGACACTTGCAATTTGGACACAGTAGTGGAAGCATGTGCCAACATATAGAAGACCATTTCCCCTGTTTGCTTGTGCAAATCCATCTGATCGATCGGATGCACATCCTTATTCTGGAATTCAATGGTGGCCCTTTTGAATCAGTGATTACCTTTGGAGCTGGCACCTGTTCTTGGAGGAATGTCATATGCATTCTGCCCTTCTCGATGTCAAATGTCGATAGCAGCCTATGTTGTGCAGTCGACGTCTGCTTCCAGAACTGGGCGCAAGTGCTGCTGGTTAGGGTCTGGTTCCTTTTCTTGATCAGATCATATTTTTCAAAGATACACAACTTCAGTCCTACCTTTCTTGGCTGGGCGGTCGATGGAGAATCTGTAGATTTCTTCGGCAATGCTGAGGTTATGATATGTTGGAGGCTTGCACTGAGGGGTGGCCTATCAACCTTGGTCACTGTAGTAGATGGGACTTCCTTTTCCCCAGTCTGGTCAGGAGTTGAAATGGTTTTATACCTCTTGGTATGCAATTGTAATTCTTCTGACGACACCTCAGTGACAGACGGAGATAAATCTTGCCTAGGCCTTTTCTCTTTTGGAACCTGTGGTGTGGTTGTTTGCGATACAGTGGTCGAGGGATCCTGCTGTTCTTCTTCGACCAAAGTGTTAGGTTCCCATACTGTCTGGTTTGCAAATTTCTCGACTTCAGGCCTAGATTCGTGGACATATGGGATGTTCTTGTTTTTCACCCTCATCTCAGAGATAATCCCACACGGTTCGTAATGCCATGGGAAACTCATGAAGAACTTCATTTCCTTTAGCAGCCTGTCTGCTTCTTCTCCAGCGCCACGATTGTTGCAAATGAAAGAGCCAATCTTCCCTTTGATTCTGAGCTGTTGCTTTTTCTTTAGTGACACGAAGTGAATGCCATCAGAGTTTATCATCTGCCTTATTACTCCAGGGAAAAAATTCTGATAGGCAGGTATTTGGGTAGCTCATACGGTGCCAACTCGCACCCATATACTCTGATATCAGTGTGATTTTGGTATAAATACCAATCACTTGTCTTTGTGTGATCTGAGAGATGCAGGATCCTATGAACTTCATCATTTATCCTAGGCTTGGGCCTGCCGCTAAGAATACTTACCACTGGGTGGTAGAATTGATCGATGAACTCCTTGAAACTGAACTCTGTGGAGTTATGCTTGAGCAAGGAGGTCCATGTGGTCACTTCGTGGGGTCTACCATCTCCATCCATCTTCTGCATGGAAAAAGCAAGTTTATCCGCTTGGAAGAAAACGAACAAGTACGCCAGTATGGAAGAGTACTAGAACATGCCTTCCATGGTGAAATTAACAAACTGTTCGTGACTATTGTTCGCCAGGAACGTGCTGAAGTCGAACTGCATAGTGGGCTTCTCATTGGTGGAGAAAATGGATAAAATCCCAGAATGGGTTCATCTACCCATTGATCTGAATAGTATCCCAGCAAGGCACATAGGGATGAGATGATCTGGTTTCCTTTGGTCGAAAACATGGAAGAAGGATAAGGGGGGTTTGTGGAGGGAAATTGAGCGGATGGTGGGAGGAAAACCTCAAATATTTGAGCTCTTTGGGGAAGGTCATTTTCTGGTATAATTATATGAGAATTTCAAGGTTGAAAGGTGATGCAGAGTCAGCTCAGGGGATTTGCATCATTTGGTCAATGGATTCAAGCGTGATGAGGAACAAAATTTCTCCAGATGAGGAAACACCAGCTCTTTTCTTGGGAATGTAGTGGGCTTGGCACTTGAGGGAAAACTCTGGAAAAGGGTGAATCTGAGGAAAGAGATATAAGGGTAAGTTGGACTCCCAGAGTCCAATTTCGTCACTCTGGTCTAGGAAAACTTCCTTGAGCCATGAATGAAGGCCTGCAAAATTGAAATCACACTTTGTATCTGCGATTAAGCGATCTTTGTCAGCCAGTGGGATCCTGTCAAGGTCGACAGGAGGCGGGAGAAACGGATTCTCCTCTCCTTCTGCTTGTTTTGACTTTGGCGCCATTACTGCAACAGTACCTGCAAGAAAAAAAACATTAGTGGGGGCGACTGTGGATGGGGAAACTGACTGTAACAGAGGAGAAAACGGTGTGAATTTCTCTGGTGCGATGAGTGGGTAAGTGGTGAAAGTAGGAAGAATAAGGTTAGTTTTGAGTAAACGGTTGTTCGTTGGGCGCAGGAGACAGGTTAGCTGGTTAATGGATAGGTTATCCAATAATAAATGGCCAATGGATCATTTAGAATGTGAGATGGTAGGTGACGACAACTGAGGGAATACAGACAGGTGAAGTGGCGGTTACCGATTGGGGTAGAAATCATGGTGAGGGGGCTTGCCACGAGCAAATGAGGGGGAAGGAATGTCAGAAATTAAAGGGATGTGACTCTTTTAGAAAGGTGGATGGTGACGTCAAGAGGTGATGAAGGTATGTCATACAATAGGAGGTGGTGGGACTCGGGACCATTAGATCGATGCCACGTATAAAGAGGGGTCCGCCAGACAGTAGATCAGTCAGAGGGGTCCAAAAAACACCTTGAGCCATTGATCTGTGTGCTTGTTTCTTGGCCGTAGATCTGTGTGCGTTCTTTATCACACATTTCGGACCCCCCCTTCCATTAAAGGCAGAAAAGATGGGGGGGTCTGGAATCCAATATTGATCATAGATCTGCGCACTTAAACCTGAGCCGTCCAGATGCGTGTGGGTCTTATTAGCAATTCCAGACCCCCCCCCTCCGTTAAAGATAGAACGGTTGGGGGGGTCCGGAAAGATCTATTCACCGCAGATCTGGGTGCAAGAATCCAGACCATTGATATGTGAATGAAGCATAATTGAGGGCACGAAAAATACATGCGTCGAGAAACTTAGGATAAGTGCATTTCACGATTTTTTCCAAGTCTTTTCATGTATACACCACCATGGGGCTTGACCAACACCATTTTTAAGCATCTGAAACATGGTGCAACATTTACATCCAGCTAGTTTTATTGAAATAAAGCAACTAGCCTATATTCTAACCTAGCTTCCTATGACAATTAACCCAGATTAGACTGTTGGGCTAATAACTTACTCTACCCTGGGGCTATCTGACCAAGATTAGACAGTCTGGCCAAATTTATTCACTAATCTAACCTAGATACTTTGGCTAAGATTAAACTGTTTAGCCAAACTCATTCACTAACCCTATCAACATCAATTTAAAAAGAACTTAGTCATGCTTGAAAGGTATGGACCAAGTTACTATTATTGCATGGGGTTTTATTGAAATTCTTTTATGCCCTCTTTTTTTTTTCTTTTCTTTTTCAAATTATTTGCAGAATGAAAAATCATTTGTCTACAAAAACACTAGAGATAGATAATATTCCAGTCACTGGTTGATCCTATAACTTATAGGGTGATAACAGCAGGGAAAGAAACAGGGAAGCAGACAAGCTCTCTAAGGAAGGTACCTCCTGGTTTTCAGGAAATGGTATATAATAGAATTAAGATATGGTTCACAGTTTGAATATTATCACAGACCTTTTATAGACACAGTGGATTATGAATGCCATGCTCCATACTTATGATTATTCTCTTATGATAAGCTATGTATATGATTCACAATTTGGACTTATATTTATTTTTCCAGTATCTATTAATGCTCGGTAATATGAGTTGGTCCACCAGTTAGTAGTTCACATTGTCCAATATGATAGATGGTTATTTTTTAGTTCATAAATATACAGGTTCACTAAATGAGGGCATCCTCAGCTTCAACAACAAACGTTTTGGCAAATGTATGCTAGAGGTATGTGAATTCTCCTCTTTCATGAGGTTGTGTTAAACACCCAGTCCTTGGCTTTGCTTATTTTGGACAAAAGAGTGATTTGTGCTCTTTTCTAGAAACATTTTTATGCATAGACCCCTTTTTAGAGGGGAGACATGATTAAATGCATGCATGCTCATGCATTATACAAAATGAAAATTTTCTTTCTTCTTAAATAAAATTTAGACTTTTTTCTTGTGAAAAAAAATAGAATAAAATAGAAAACTATTATTATAATAATTCTATATGAATTAGTTATTGACTAATTATTATCAACTTTATGATAGTTGAAAGAAAAAATAAATGAAGAGGTGTTTTTTTTAGGTAAAACCTAAAACCAATAAATGTCATTGTTACTTATCTTTAAATACAAAGTATTTAAAATAACTAAAGTGGGCTTTATTTTCGTTATGGTGGTTATCAATTTATAAAAGGAAATAAAAATAATGGAGAAAATGACAAGTTAGGGATGAATATAAGTATTGCCAAACATGTTAATTGAAATAATAATTAGTGGAGTTCTTTAAACTTATTTGGATAGTATATTTTACATAGACAAAGGGAAAATAAAAACCTAATTTCAAATAAAAGGAAATAAAATCAACATTATCATGAAAAGAAAAGTTAAAATCACAAATTTGAATAGTAAATTATACACAAGTGAATAATTACAACATTGTATTAAATATCTTATCAATCATAATTCAAATAAGTAACATGTTTTCCTAGAAATTCATTTGCTAAATTAAAGTGATTAAAATTGTAATATGAACCTTGCATTGGGAACTATAATTTTTAAAATTCGTTTATATTGATAATTGTGATTATGAAATACAAACACCTTTAGAAATGTTGATTACTCTATTCAAATTGTAATTATGAAATTCCTAATGCTAACAAAAACAATCATAAAGCATCATAAATTTCATTAAGATATTTAAATTCACTCATAACCACCTCTTATCAATCATAGTCCAAAGAAGAAGGAACGTACTTGGTATAAATTAGTATCTTAAGTTAAGGTTACTAAACTTTTAATATAACCACTTAACCTTGCATTGGAAACTATAATTCTTTAATTTTTTTGCATTGGGAACTATAATTATGAAATATAGATCTACACCTTTGGAAATTATGATTGATTCAATGATATTTCTATGGTTTTAGTTAAGTGAGTCATATAATTGAAATGGATAAAAATTAAAGAAAGAAAAATTGTTCTAGTACATTGATTTTAGTGGCATATAGTCTAGCAATATATTGAGTTAAAGGTTTGAATAGTCTCCGAAATCAATTTCTTTTAGGATATGATTGGTATGAAAGCATGGGAAAGCTAGCAAATGTGTATAAAAAAAAAACCGAAGAAAAAATATTAAAATTCATCACTATGTAATTTATTTGTTATTTATTATATGCATTTAGTATTCACATTCTTAATCATTGAACATTATTACTTTATTATTGATGTAACTTTTGAATGAAAATCTTGATCATACACTCTAGATTATAGATGATATTTAGTCATTTTCAAATCATTAAATTGATCTAAAACATATCCATATACAGAGTGATGATTATCTAAAATTTTGATGCAAACATCTACCAAATCCATAGAAACTCTAGATCTATTAATCTTTTATACTTAAAAAAATAATGTTTTTGCATAAAACGATTTATCCCTCCATATAATAAAATTAAAATTAAAATAGATATAGACATAATTGATTATTAGTGGAGTATAAATTCATTTAAAAAAATATTAAAAAAAAATACACAATTTTATTTATTTATATTCACATGGAAAGAAAAACACTGAATTTCCATTAATTTATTATTTAATAAAATTAATGCAAAATATTTCATATTAATCCCTTTTCAATCTATAACTCTCCCCAACTCTTATTACTTGCGGAAAATTAAAACTATTGGGAAAACATGTCACCATAGAAAAGCATATCCAAAGGAATTTCATTACAACATCTTCATTAATATACTATTGAAAAACATATCCAAAGAAAATATCATTGCAACATCTTCATTAATATACTATTGGAAGCATTTTTAACATATCAACATCTTCATTAACATATCAAGTGAAATCAAGGAAAATATAAGATCAACATTTTAATATTTTTTCTCGGTATTATAAATTTTAATCGATATTATAAATTTTAATTATTATATAAAGAAAATATCATTGCAACATCTTCATTAATATACTATTGGAAGCATTTTTAACATATCAACATCTTCATTAACATATCAAGTGAAATCAAGGAAAATATAAGATTAACATTTTAATATTTTTTCTCGATATTATAAATTTTAATCGATATTATAAATTTTAATTATTATATTTGGTCACACCTAACATTATTTTATGAATTTAAAATGGGTACAAAATACTTTTAATTGCAACGTACTTACTGTAATGGATATTTTCCATGGTTGATTCAATATAATTTCAAACAATCCCAAACAATATATCAAATCAACTTGTGTTGGCATGACAAAGCTTCCACTAAAAGGACCAATATTTCCAAAATGATCCCCTTTCTTTATTGCACAATCTACACATATCATATAATCACAGTCTACAAATATCATACAATTATTTGATTCCACTTGACAGTCTACAATTATTAAAATTTGTTTATATTGATAATTGTGATTATGAAATACAAACACGTTTAGAAATATTGATTACTTTATTCAAAATTGTAATTATGAAACCCATAATGCGAACAAAAACAATCATAAAACATGATATATTACATTAAGATATTTAAATTCACTCATAACTATCTCTTATCTATCATAGTCCAAAAAAGGAATGTACTTGGTATAAATTAGTATGTTAAATTAAAGTTACTAAACTTTTAATCTAACCACTTAACCTTGCATTGGAAACTATAATTCTTTAAATTTTTTTGCATAGAGAACTATAATTATCAAATATAGGTCTACACCTTTGGAAATTATGATTGATTGAATGATATTTCTATGGTTTTATTGAAGTGAGTCATATAATTGAAATGGATAAAAATTAAAGAAAGAAGAATTGTTCTAGTGCATTGATTTTTGTGGCATGTAGTCTAGCTATTTTCTCATACAAGATATGCTATGTGTGAAATATGCCTAAAAATCATCAAGTAGTTGCATTGATTTCAACTATGATATAATGCAAAACAATAGGGTGAGTTGCTTTCAGTAATAATCTATTGAAAAATGGTTCATTGCATTGATTTTATAAATGAAATAGAGAAAATTGCTTCCATGTATCGACTTCAACAACAAGATAGTGCAAAAAAAATTCAAAATGCATATTATAATGTTGTGAAAGTGATTCTATATTATAAGTTAAAGTCCATTATTTTGATGTGATTTCTTTATTAATATTTCTGTATTTGTTATTATTGATCATTTTTTTTGTTGTAACGTTAAGATATATAAAATGTATTGATATATACAATGCATTAAAAGAAAAAGCATGCAACAAAATATAAAGAGAATTATGAAGAACATATGAGGGGTTAGGCAAAGAGAGTATTGATATTGGAAAGCTAAAGAGGGAGGGTATGGTATTCATTGCAATATATTGAGTTAATGGTTTGAATGGTCTCCGAAATCAATTTCTTTTAGCATATGATCGATATGAAAATATGGGAAAGATAAAAAATGTGTATAAAAAAAGAACTGGAGAATAAAGATTAAAATTCATCACTATGTAATTTATTTGTTATTTATTATATGCATTTATTATTCACATTCTTAATCATTGAACATTATTACTTTATTATTGATGTAACTTTTGAATGGAAACCTTGATGGTGCACTCTAGATTATAGATGATATTTATTCAATTTCAAATCATTAAATTGATCTAAAACATATCCATATACAGAGTGATGATTATCTAAAATTTTGATGCAAACATCTACCTACTACTAGAACCAAATCCATAGAAACTCTAGATCTATCAAGATTTTACACTTATGATGTTTTTGCATAAAGATATTTGATCCCTCCATATAATAAATTTAAAGTTAAAATAGATCTAAACATAATTGAGTATTAGTGGAGTATAATTTCTTTTAAAAATATATATATAAAAAAATTACGCCTAATTTTTTTTATATTCAAATGGAAAGAAAAACACTTAATTTCTACTTATTTATTATTTAATAAAATTAATACAAAATATTTCATATTAATCCTTTTTTAATATACAATTCTCCCTAACTCTTATGACTTGTGGAAAGTTAAAACTATAGGGAAGAAATGTCACCATAGAAAAGCATATCCAAAGAAAATATCATTACAACATCTTCATTAATATACTATTGAAAAACATATCCAAAGAAAATATCATTACAACATCTTCATTACTATACTATTGGAATCTTTTTTAACATATTAACATCTTCATTAACATATCAAGTGAAAGCAAGGATAATATAAGATCAACATTTTAACATTTTTCCTTGGTATTATAAATTTTAATTGTTTGGTCACACCTAACATTCTTCTATAAATTTAAAATGGGTACAAAATACTTTTAATTGCAACGTACTTACTGTGATGGATATTTTCCATGGTTGATTCAATATTATTTCAACAATCCCAAACAATATATCAAATCGACTTATGTTGGCATGACAAAGCTCTGACTAAAAAGACCATTTTTTCCAAAATGATCCCCTTCCTTTATTGCACAATCTACACATATCATATAACCACAATCTACAAATATCATACAATTATTTGATTCCATTGGACAGTCTACATATATCATACACATCATTATAGTAAATCCCAGATATCATACAAATCATTACAGTAAATCCCACACAATGGTGTCAAGGGGTGGAGACACCTCACAAAGTGAATGTGATACTTGGGAAGTTGCATACGACACTTGTGACAATCAATGTGAAACTTACCAAGGTGCATATGTCACTTTGTGACACTTTGCGACACTTGTGACACTTAGTGTGCGTAACTCAAGTGTGACATTTTGATGTGTAACAGATTCCCTCTAAAGTGTGAGGTAAAAAGAGAAAATTATGGACAAAACACTTTACAAATTATTCAAAGCAAGGGTGTTGGAGTGGGAGAACCTGGCAGAAGATGAAAAAATCATCAAACAATATTAATATATGTTTCATTTCCGAGGATCTATTCTCGGAATATGATATGAATCAAAGCACTACCACCAACCAACACATTGTGGAACCATGAAAACACTGACTAAGGATATGGCCACCAAATATACAATGTGGATCCATACCTCCATGACATGAACCAATCACAGCAACGAAAAATACACAATGGAGCTACAATATGACAAAAAACAGCTTCGACTCAATACAAAGTGGATATATATGACAACATATATATCAACATGCTCAAATGATTTCATTTGCAGATTGCGAAAAACATATAACATAGTGAATGCTCAACCTAGGGTCTTCATCCCAATCCCAATGTGGTACAGATCTAGTCATGTGAATAGATGATTTGATGTCGAACATGGTAGAAACCACCTGATTACTCATCATTGAGGTAAATTGTTAACAAGTGTGATGGAAATTACTAATGATGTCAATGACTCCCAAGGTATCCTAGTATGTTCCAGTGAATGTGAATAAATGAGTTGAGGTCGAACATTCGTGGAATCATCCAATCAAAGGTCAATGATGCAAACCTATTGTCAGAAGTGAGGAGGCCTTCCATTGAGGCATGCAAGTCCCAAGGTACTAATTGGTTTCTCAGTCTAATTCCTGGATAATGTGTTGAAGTCGACATGAATAGACTCTTCGAATGAGGGCCATGATGTATCCCCCATCATCGACACGATACTGACACATGAAAGTGATGTGATATGGTGGATTAAATGTGTATGGAGTGACACAGGAATAGAAACTGGTAATACTCTAGATGGTTGGTTTGGAATGAAACTTCCCTTGAAAATTGTAAGGAACGAAAAATTACTTGGAAGCATTGACTCAAAGAGTACCAAGAAAATAATGTGATGAAAATAAGAGAACTCTTCAACTAGAAAAAAAAAATATAACGACACATGGAATTTGTATGACTGAGAGACAAGCATATTACCCAACTATAAGACAAGACACAAACATGTGCCATGTTCAAAGGTGACAACAATAACTTCCATAATGGATTCCAAAAACTTGACCCACATCTTTCAATTTCCCCCCCACCATGATTGGTGAGTACCTCTTTGTTTTTTAACGAGCTTGAGGAGGATAAAAGATGCTCGGTATAGCTCATCTTTTATGAGTCCCTCTACATATGTTTAACGAACCTGAAGAAAGAGGGGTTTGGTCTTGCATGGGTCCTAGAGATTGGACTCACATAGGCCCCTCAATGCATAATTTTATGATCCAAAAGAAGGTAAACTTGATGGCTTTCCATGTTTAGAGAGTTTGAAAACTTAAATACGACTCTATGGAAGACGTTTTCATAAATTTAGTCTCCCAAGCCCGAAAAAAGTGAAACAATTCAAGGGAGAAATCTTCTATTCATTCTTGACTAGAGTATTTCTTTTTCATAATTAGTCTCATGAGGCCGAAAAAGAGATAAACTACCACTTGAAATATTCCCTTTCAAACCTTTTAACGAGTGTGAACAGAAGTAAGCTCACTCGACACTCTTTTCATGTTTAGGGAGTCTAAAAAGAGATTAAACAAGACTCCAAAAAGTTCCTTTTTGGTATAGATTTTACGAGTCCAAAAAAGAGATAAAAGTATACTCGATAACCTACTCTCGTGTATTAACGATCCTGAGAAATAAAAAATACTAAGATCGTTGTAGAAAAGACTACTATGTTACGATGGGAACGACCCCCAAATGAGGATCACTTCTAGCAGCGTGAAGATATAGAGGTAATTTACCCTCATCTTGCATGATAGAAGCTAGTGGATTCACTCCAGAATGATGTCCAAAGGATGGATTCCTTCCCCCCAAGCGTCATTTTCTCCTGTGACTCTTCTTCTTTCCTCGTTTAGGCATTTGGTTACTAATAAGAATATTTTCACTAGGTGGAGGAAAACAAGGATCAAATACTCAATCCAGAGTGAGACCTGATTCAAATGGAGGCGAGTCTGTTTCATTTTTTAATGAGCTTGACAGAGACAATGACTAAGATTGTAACCTCTGGGTTAGATTCTCAGATTTTTGTTTCATTTTTTAATGAGATTGACATAAAAATGAGAACTTTGCTCGTAACTCTCTATTTTATTTTTTAACAATCTTAGTTTCTTAGGTGTCAAACCTTTGATCCTGGGAGAAAGCATCACCATTTTTATCTCAAGACTTTCATGCAATATATGGATGAGGATTGCAGCAACATCAACTTGATTTGTAAGTGCCTTATTTTGGCTTTCCATTCAATATTAACTTGGCCTATTCCTTTTTTTATTATGTTCATGATAGTGTATATGCTTAAGTTAAATCGGGTATAGATAGAT
>CBVK0103492163.1:0-18781 GCA_900067695.1 Picea abies
TTATGTTCATGATAGTGTATATGCTTAAGTTAAATCGGGTATAGATAGATCTGGTTTTTATCTAACAAAATATAGTATAAGTAGGAAGGTTTACTTACCTCTTTTTTTGTACGTTTCTTTGATCGCTGAAGAAATTGGAGCAGCGAAGCAAAAGGACATAGCAATGAGGAAAAACTTCAGGAAACATGTGTTTCTTTATCCTTCTTTCTATAGGTTAATTAACTATATCTATAAGGAAAGTAGAAACAATTTTTTGAATTATGTCTTTGGACCAAAGAATGGGTCTTGGTCCAGAGGGGAGATTAACTTGTCTGCAAGGTAAGATTTCTCACAACACAAAGGGGGTGGAATTTTTCACCTAAGTTTGTAATGCTATCACTACTAGTATCCCTACCAGAAACCATCTCCTCTATCCCATGCCTCTTTGAGATCCTATCCTTGTCTGTGATCCACTTGGGCATAGTATCCACTCCCACACTACCACTTGGTGTGGTTTATTTCCTATTCATATTGAACCTAACCCCTTTTCATGTGCCCTTGGATAATTATTTTCCACATTTTTATTCCACACTTCTTTTTATCTCAACTCTTCTTCCAGACCTCCGACTCTTTTTCTCCTCTGATATTCCGGGTCCATTCCATACCTCACCTCATCTCAACAACTTCTTGGATCCTCCTCAATGGATCCATCTTATGGATCCTTTTCTCCCATCTTTTCCAAATCACCCCTAGCTCTAGGGGGTTTAATCGACCATTCCATCAGGATCTGTGCACATCATTCTTCTCTCCACAAACATCATCTTAATCTAAAGTGTAATTTCTTCTAGCATTCTCATCCTTAGACCTTCTTCAAACTTATTTTCATCCTCGCTGAAATAATTGCTATATTCTATAACAAAATCGATAATGTATCTTTCCTTCACTCGAGCGAACCAAAAATAAATATCCCGAGTCTGTTATCCAACACCTTTAAGCTATCAATATTGGCTTGATCCCAAACTATTGTCTCCACTGGAAACACATCCAAATTGATAACATCTTTACTTTTCAACCATTCATGCAACATGCAAGGAAATTCCACTAAGAATATCTCATGTATATCTGAGTAAATATATATACCTTTCCATTCCTTCATGTTCACCCTCAATCCTTGCATCTCTCGCAGGGAAAAATTATCTTCTTTCACTTCTATCCAATCTTGAATATCCTCCTAAGAAGGATGCAAACTCATTTTTTTCTTTCATCGATCTCAACAAGACTTCAGGTCTTGGAAACAAAACCATATTTTAGGCACTTTCGGTCCATGCGTGCATGTGTCCCATCCTTCTTAATTTCAAGTATTTTTATACCTAGGGTTCGTCCAGCGTTTTCCAAAAAAAACCCTAAAACACCAACATATCAATCCTCAACCAAGGCTAAGAAAGGTCTCACTCGATATGCAAAGAAGATCACAGAGACCATAAGGTCTTGTGACATGGATGAAGGCTTAATCATATGGAACATCACTTCAATTGGCATCCATATAACTCATGGCCAATGAACTATTTAGGACTAAGAATTAAAATAATACACACACATATTCAACTCATACATAACAGAGACATAAGGTATCATAATTGTTATGTCTTTATTACTGGAAGCATTCCATCATATCAAAGATATATATTGTGCAGGACAGACACATATGGCATCCATATAACTTCATATATTTTCTATATAAAACCTCATAATTACAACATGCTACACAATGTTCCTTTTCTCAAAACTCAAAAATAGAATAGATTCATAATTATATTCAAATAATTACAATAATTCAACATGCTTAAAGTGAGATCAATACTGATAACTAAGCCAACTCAAAATCTCTCTAACTAGCTAGCTCTATTTATGATGCTAGAGATTCCTTCTATATCTCTCTTTACTGGGGAGCGTTGTCTCTTTCTACTCTTCTCCACTATTTTTTTTGATAAAACTGCCTCACATGCTTCTAATGTCTTCTACCGCTCCACATAGACTTCCCGCGTCAAGGGAAATCTTAACTTCCTAGCTATCTCATTCTCTAGTTGTCGCACATATTTGTATGTTGTTGGAGGTAATCATTCAGGGAGATTTCTTGATGATTCCTTTCTTGATTCTGGCAGGCATCTTCTTGATTTCCGATGCACCTGACAAAAATTAGGCCAGTGAAAACTTGGTAGTGTTTAATCTTGTTGCACATCTGAAAAAACAGGTCTGGTGTGCACTCTATGTCATCCCTCATGCATTTCCTTAGGCATTTGAAAAACTATGGAATGAGCACACACAACTTTGTTTGTGTGCACGCACAAAACTGAACCCAAAGCTTTGGGTGCCAACAGGTGCACCCATCACATGGATAAATATGCATCTTTATTCACGAGACTAAATAAATCTAAGGATAGTAAAATATATGTTGTTGATGATTTTTCTCTGGATGTTGTTGCTCAGGGTGATGTTGCTCGTCAACATGGGAATATTGTCGATGTCTATCATGTGCCAAAAATTAGTGCCAATATTTTGTTTGTTGCTCAGTTGACATAGAAAGATAATATTGTGCAATTTTGGTAAGATCGGTTCTATGTTCGTGATTTGAATAAAGGTACGTTGATTTTCATTGGTAGGCTTCTCAACCCGACGAAATTGTTTTACAAGTTTCATGTCTGAACTCGACCTGAATCTGAAATGATTACAATTTTTTACTGCACTGATGAAAGAAGTCAAGTTTGGATTTAGCAACTCAGACATATGAATTTTCGAAGTTTGTAGGCACTAACAACTCAGACATATGAATTTTTGAAGTTTGTAAGCACTAACAACTCAGACATCTGAATTTCCAAAGTTTGTAGGCACTAGCAACTCAGAATATGGTTTCTAGTATGTCGAAGGTGTTTCCTCCTGAAGGAGTCTGTAAGGGTTGTGTACTTGGGAAGGATCATCAAGAACCATTCGAATCAGGTATGACGTGGTGAGAAAAAAACCTATTTTAATTGGTTCATAGTGATGTATGCTACATCAATTTACCTTCATTGGCTAGTAAAAGGTACATTTTTACTTTCATTGATGGTTTCTCTCACTTCACATGTGTCCTTTTCCTAAAGAATATGAACCTTGTCTTTGACAAGTTCAAGGAATTTCAGTCCTTTGCTGAAAATCAATGTGGACCACCCATAAAATGCTTGATATTAGACAATGGTGGACAGTATGCAAATCAACCCTTTGAATAATACCTAATTCGATCTAGTATTGACTAGAAACGGTTGGTTCCTCACACTCCTCAGTATAATGGTATTGCAGAACGCAAGAATCAAACATTGGGTTAAATGGATAGATGTATTTTGTAGGATAAATACGTTCCTCCTCACTTTTTGGATGAGGCAGTCTACTATGAAAATTATCTACCCAATTACATCTAGACTCGAGTTGTTCCTTCCATGACTCTATTCGAATGATGTGTGGGAATCATCCTTCATTCAACCACCTCAATGTGTTTGAACATGTTTCTCGGGCTCACATTCTTGATGATTACAAAGATAAATTGGATGAAAAGATCCATGATATCATGATTATGGGATAATTTAAATAATTGAAAGCATATCGATTGTTTGATCATGTCAAACGACAAATCATTATTAGACGCAATGTTCGGTTTGATGAGAAGTCTTCTAGTATCAAGTTGTTGAATGCCTCTTGTGGATTTCTACAGGTTGATCCCTTTGATGTTTTCTTTGACAATGTTTCTCCTTGTTATGCCAGGAGTGGGAAGAAATAATAACTCCATGAGATGATTATTCCATCAACATGAATCTCAATAAATACAAAAAATCGTTGGTCTTATCTAATGTATGACTCTTCCTATCACCTATGATGATTCATATGTACATTATTGTTAATGACTCTTCCTATCACCTATGATGATTCATATGTACATTATTGTTACAAGTAACACAGCCACAAAGGATTACATGTCCAACATTCCCCAATTTAATATGAAGGGGTGTGTGTGAGTCCAAGCATCATTATGAACTCTCAAAATTTTCTCTTCCAAGCGCTTTGGTGAAGATGTTTGAAATTTTCTCATTCGTGGAAAAATTTCTTGAGTGAATAGTCTTGGCCTATACATGATATTGAATTAGGTAATACTTTGAATTGATGTTCTTGGTTCGATCATGGAATCTAGGATTCTTTACCGAATTGATAACAAAAGTATTGTCAACTAGAATATGAGTAACATTCACTTGTTTCTCCTACAAATATTCAAGTATTTTATCGAGCGACACAATCTCTTTTGTCGCTTCTGCAGCTACCACACATTCTTCATCTGTTGTGGAATCTATTGGAACTAATTGTTTTCATGATATCCAAGAAACAACTACTAATCCAAGACTCGTGAGAGAGCCTGAATTTGATACTCCATTTTCCTTATCCCCATCAAAGTCTAAATCAAAATATCTGATCAAGTTGAATTCATCCACCTTAGAGTACCCAAGTCAAAAATCTTGAGTTCCTTTCAAGTATTTCAGAACTCTTTTTGTAGCAGACCAATGTCCTTCACAAGGATTTTTCATGAACCTAGAAAGAATCCCAACAACAAATGAAATATTTGGTCTGGTGGTAGTAATATAGATAAGACTTCCCACAAGCCATCTATACTTGGTTGCATCCTCAAATTCATTCCCTTCTTTTGATGTGAGTTTTAAATTATGTTGCATTGGAGTAGAAATAGGATTGCAATCATCCATGCCAAACTTATTCAATAGTTCCCCATTGTACTTCTTCTGGGAGATGAATATATACTTTGGATTTTGCATCACTTAAATTCCCAAATAGTAGTGAAGATGTCCCAAATTTGTCATCTTGAATCCTTTCTTCAACTCTTTCTTTATGAATGCAATGTAGTTCTCATTGTTCCCTGTTATGAACAAATAATCTACATATACCATTGAACAAATAATATACATATACCGTCAGTATTGAAATGCTTGAAATTTAATTTCAGAAGATGCTCGGTTAACTTTTCATACCATTCTCACGGTGCTTGTTTCAAGCCATATAAGGATTTGATGAGTTTGCATACCTTATGTTCTTGTCCATTCACAACAAATCCTTTTGGTTGAGACATGAATAAATTCTCTTTTAGGTCTCCATTCAAGAAGGTAGTCTTCACATCCATTTGATGAATTTTCCATCCATTTTTTGCTACCCTGGAAAATAAAGTTCGGATGGTATCCAATTTTATTGTAGGGGAAAAAGTCTCCTCATAAGCGACCGCTTATTTCCATGAAAATCCTTTTTCCATGGAATAAGCTTGATGTCCCTTGTGCACATTAGACAACAAGGCCACTCTATTGATATGATTAGTTGAGAAGTTGAAATACGAAATAATTTTGATACCTTGCTTGTTATGACCGGAATGGAAGATGGAAGACTATTGAAGATGAATGGGACATCTTCCTATACAAAAAATGTCGCATACCTTTCTGATCACAATGAAGTTATAATTTCATCTAGTCTTGTTTATTTACTTGAAATAATATAATATGCAAATTCACTTTATATAATTTGTTGTAATATCTCCCTACAAAGAATAAGACATTTCAAACAGTGATTTTTCTTGGGAAAAGAGATCCAGAACAACTTGCTAGATGAGTTGTACTTGTCCAAATTCTTTGAGAAAGGCGTGAAAGGAAAGAATAATTCTCCTTATCCTCCTTTGGTTGTCAATTAGGATTTTGATACCATTCGTATGACATAATAGGCTCCATGATTCATTGCATTAGATACAAGAACTGAGAATAGAACCAGTTCTCAGTTGATTCCAACAATCCATTGAATTCGTTTATTGATAGTGCATGGGTTGGTTGCATCCTTGAATGATGAACATACCTTTGGCACACAAATGAAAATGAGTTAATTTTCTATGGAAGCCGACACCCCTCATTTGTCAAGTCTACATAATTGAGTTTCCTTTGTAAAGGCAGGGTGGAGTTGCAAGAAACCCTGTGAAGTATTTTTTTTTCTTTAAAATGGCTCTAATTGAGGAACTATTAGAGTTACTGAACACTCTAATCCTGTTTTCTATGGACAATGTAGTTACCATTGACAAAAACACTCTTCAATCAATTGTGACTTACTTTCATGTTTCGCAAGCCAAAGTAAGACTATTGAAAAATCAGAATCCACTCCTTTATGATGCACTTGAGTGAGATTATTTAACAACATTTTGAGCAAGTTATTGTTTAGAACCCTATATTCGAAGATGATGAGGTTGATTCAAACCAATAGCCAACGCAAGAGCTAATCAGTGAGACAACTCCATATTAAAATACAAATGATGTTCATCTTTCTCTTTCCAAGAGGTTCATCAAACCTTAGGAAGACATCAGGCACAATAAGAAAAGAATTGATATCAGATATGAAAAGGATGTCTCCTTTAATAATCCAGATTACAACAAATTGATCCAGTTTCATAATGTTGGACTGCTTCTAGAAAGTTCACATTCACCTTCTCTAGTTCAAGAGAATATTAAAAAATTCTAAGATTGTCAGCAATTTTTCCATGTGGAATATCAGTGTTTCGATATTCATCCTTGTGATCATTGTGGACAGTACACTCATTCTTCATATAGGTGTTTTAAATTCAAGGAAAATGTAAGATTAAAGAACCACTATGGGTGGATTAATTATTGGTGATGGTCATCAATATTCAAGAAGATATCTCAGTCATACCAACGAATCCAGTATCGAGTTAACATATGTTACAATGGACAAATTTGCATCTTCTCACCTTGTCCCTAATAGAGGCGAACAACATCATTGATTGATAGTCAAGCTTCTAGTTTTGAAGTCCTATTAGTCAAGAAACAACAAGTGAGAATGACAAGCGAGCATGATTGGTTTGTGGTCACCCTTAAGCCACCACTTAGTATAAGACTTACAAATTATTCTAGACAATGGTTTGTGGTTTCCCGTAAACCTCCACTTGGTAGAATAATTTCAAATTCTTCTACATCACAATTTATGGTCATGTTTAAACTAGCATTTGATATCCCTTCCAATTAGCATAGACATCATCTTTAGCTTCTAGATAACTTAGGAAATGTTTAAGGAACCATTGAGCCTAAACAAAGGTTCTAGAGTTTTTGGTCCTCCTCAAACCACTAGATTGGTTTGTTGTCTTCCTTAAACCACCATCACCATTTAGTATAAGACATCATCTTTTTCTATCCATTTGGTTTTTGGTCATCCCAAAACCACCATATTCAGAGAACAAATTCATCTATCAACAATTGCACACATCCATACTTCAACTACCCACTTTCAGATATCATAACTCACCTTGGACTCATATACACCCCTTCAGATTAAAGCGGGGAGGGGATGTTGGAAACATAATCTGTTAGGGTTACGAGCTTGATGAAATATGAAGAGTCAATCTATTGTAAAGGACGTTAGTAGTCCAAGAGACGTATTGGAATATGAATCCAATCATCAACATCATTGTATTTATATTTGTATCATATTGAATAATATATGCAATCCACGCTTATATTTATCTTCATGTCCAACACTCTTATTCCATTCTTCATTACTTCGACTTGACACTCAAAATTTATCCATGTTCGACTGGGTTTCCATACTATGGGATGGAACAACCATGAATGGAATCCATTAGAATCTTGAGAAGATCCAAAAACTAAGAAAACATTATGTTGGAGCTAATAGACAATAGCTTGAACCTTTCTAAGAAAACATTATGTTGGAGCTAATAGACAATAGCTTGAACCTTTCTATGCCCACACTAAAGATCACTTGGGAGGGACTTTTACATACTATTGAGCAAAGAATAAAGAACTCTCCTTATGTTGTGTGGGGTATCTATTGTGGGTACTAAATAATTGTTTTGTTTTCAATAATTTAAAAGTGGGATACTTGGTTATTTTTCTTCTTGCTCCTTAGTTATAGAGACTTCCCTGAGAATTATATATTATTCTTCTTCACCCTAGTGGTATCATAACATGGATAGGGGCTGGTGTCCATAAAGGACTACCAATGGTTGGGAATAAAATTTCTTTTTCTATGTTGGTTTCTTGGTATTTAGTCTTCAAAACAAAAAAATGTACTTCATATTTTCTCTAGAAGGTCTTATTATTTTTGGTATAAGAGATATTTTATTCTGGAATAATTGAAAATAATTTATCTAGGCCTATAAATCTATTATTGAAGGAAGACGTGGTAATAGAAATACATGTTTATTTAATTGTTTGGTGTAATAGGAGGTGAGGGATAATGAATGCATTGATTTTGGTTTGATGGGTGTCTCATTATTCTCCTTAACAAGTTTGTTCTAAATCTCCTTAATGATCTAGGTAGATATCAATATTGTCTAAATGATGGTCTATAGCTTGGTTTTCCAACATCTCTACTAGTCTAAGAGTTTCCTTGGGATATGTTTGAAGGATACTCTCTTAGGATTTAGATATTTTTTTATTCCTCGATGTATGCTTTTGGGATTGATTTTGTGTAGGAGATTTTTGTTATCAGTATTTGGGATACCCATTTGTGATATTTGTTTCTTCTTGATTTGATCACTTGGAATCTTAGATAGCTAGTGTTTTCAATGGATGTATCTCCCATTTCAATTCTAAATTATTATTCCATAATCAGTTGTCTTGTGTTTCCCCTCTCAATCTCTTTGAAGTTAAGTTTGAAAATTTGGGCTTGATCTATTTGAGTTAATATTTACCACATTAGGTAGATAGTATATCCTTTCCATTAGTGGTGGAAATAGGTTTAAACAATTTTAAAGTCTAACAATTTTAGTTAAAAATAAGTTTGGTTAAAAAATTAAAATAAAAAATTGCTTAAAAGTGTGTGACTCCATTTATTTTATGAGAATGAAAAAAATAGTGTGAATTTAGATCCACTAGTCAAGCCATTATTTATAACTATATATTTTATTGTTTTAATTTGGTAAATAATATAATGAAGACTTTTGTTGGAACATGTAAGTGACAACAGAAGAGACTGAGGTTTCCCTAAGAGCAGTGGTGGTGTCTAAAGACATCGTTGCACTGAAGCACAACAAGCATTCTCTATAAGAGAACAAAATATCTCTAATATCCAACGATGATAGACCGATCCATAAGGACCATATATAAATGGGTTTGGACATGGGCCAAATCAACAACCATGGGACTACATCATTGTAACTTTCCATGAAGAGTGGATCTAAAATCCTAATGTGGAAAAAATTAAGCATATTTGGTTGGTGGTTGACTCTCAAGAATGGTCAAATCCATTAGTCCAACAAGGTGAGGTTATAAGGAATCCAAAGTTTCCAACACGCCCCCATAAACTCAACTTAGAGGGGGGGGAAATTACATAGCACTCCCCCCCATAATTTGTGCATATAGAAAATTGACCAAGAACAATACAAAAATTCTCTTGAAGAATTTTGAACACTGTCACCATCAAAACTGATCAAACACCATAAAACAAATCCATCAGAAAAGTTTCCAAAATATTGTCTAGAAACACAGTCCCATTCATTCAATCAACCAGAAAACAAGAAAAAATGGGCCAATCGATCAGTAGACTAGATAGGAATACATCAATATAATGATTCTTTGTCAATCCAACAACCTCTATATTAGATAGGTACTAATCATAAGCAGTAATACTCAACTATATCTCCCAAAAAATTATTCAATCCTAGTTTAATCAGTCTCAAAAAGTCCCAATCGATTCAATATGAAGACACTAGTTTGGTTTACAGATAAACGACTTCAATTATTTCGTCCCTTAAACACAATTAAGGTATCGATAGGTAGCATCAATATTTCAATCAAAACATTTTTCGATGGGAAACCTAGTCAAAACTCTAGTCAATGAACACTGAGTTGAAACTCTAGTCGAGTAACACTCAATCAAAACTCCAATCGATGAACACTCAATTGAAAATCCAGTCGACTATCATTTCTGGTAGAATTGTAATCAACCACTCTAAATTAATAAATAGTAGGAAAGAGTAACAATGTATAACCCTATATTCAATGATACACATGTGTATGAATTCCTTAAGCATATGTTCATATATTCCATGAACATCCATCAATCCAACCCCAATATATCCTGGTAGGAGACATTGGTCCATGGTTCTTTCCTTTGCATCTTTTTGGAAAAATTTTGAAAGCATAATTTCCATTATTCCAATAATATTGATTCTTGGGAAAATTTATCTTATTCTTATTAGATTGATGAGATGGCACATATTTCTATTCTAGATGATCAGAAAATTTAGGCTCAGATGTTGGTTCATTTACAAGAGTAGAAAAACCATTCATATCAACAACAATGTCATGTGTAAAAACATTCTCATTTTTTGGCATGCTAGGAACAACCGATTCATCAATATTTTAAACATAATCAACAATAGGTTTCTCTTCTATAAAATTAGTCTAAACACCACCTACAACAAACAAAATATTCTTGGTTGTATAAAGGTCAGGTGTAGGTAGTGAGGAAACAACAAGATCATATCCAAGACCTATTCTAGGTGATCTCATATTAGGAGTAATAGGAACAACAATACCCTTTCCATGTTTCCCAAATCCTCCTATCGTATATCCATCTTGCTCAAAAATCACTGTAATGTCCTCGTTGGCCTAGGAGGCATAAGGAGTGGTTCCATTAGCATAAATTGGTTCCCGTAGTCTAAGTCGAAAAATTTACCTAGGGAACTCAACTTTTGCATAGGAAATAACTTTATAGAGTGAAATGGGTCTTAGGCAAATGAAGTCACTTAAAAATTATAAAGTGTGAAAGCACAAAGTGACTTTAAAAAAAAAGAAGTAAAGTGAGTAGGAAATAACTCAACGAAGAAATAAAAGAGGGGAAATAAGGAGGCGCCCCTCATTCTTCCATTCATTTTTGGAAAAAATAGATTTTGGAGAGCTCTTGAGGAAAGAGTCTAGGGTTTTGGAAACCCTTGTTCATATACTAGTTTCAATGTTGCAACTATACACCCTAGCTAGCCGCCAAAAGGAATCATCTTCAGATTTCTTCATTGGGCTTCAAGAAGATTTATGTATACACAACAGATTGAGGCACCATCTTAATAAGGAACACAAGATTATTGTTGAAGATTGGTAGCATAACATTCCAGGTAGTTTTATCTCTATGTGGGGGATACTTTCTCCTATGTTTTGTTGAGTTGAAGACAGACTGAGTGATTTCTCTTATTGATGGGTGATTTCTTACCTCTAAGGGGTGTACATATCATTTATGGGGCGCATATCTCACTGTACAAATTGTAAGTACATGTATTGGGATCATGTCTCTTATTATGGGCTTGATATATATATGTTGGGTGCATATCTCATTGTAGAATGTGGAAATACAAGTGTGGGGGTCGTGTCTCCTTATTTTGGGCATGATATATTGATGTTGGGTGCATATCTTGGTGTCAGGAAGATTGCATTACCCAGGTGTGAGTTATTAATGCATGGGAAATATATTTGTACCAGAAGATCGATATTCCTTCATTGTTGGCCGAGTTGGACAAGAGGAAGACGCTTTATTTGTTGTTTTTATCATTCTTCAGTTCTGGTGAGAAAATATGCTAGGTCGAATTCATATATAGGAGATATATCTCAAGAATATGGTGCATTATTTATGAGAAGACTACATATTAATTTCTGGTGGTCGAAGTAACTGTAAGAAGGTAGCATATCGACTAAAAACTCGGGTCAGAATTGCCTTTATGATTGTTGTCCAATGTAGTATTGATGCCTCTGAATCTAATTGAAATAAACTTGGTTATATGTTCTATGTTTATGTTCATCCCTGTTGGAATACCTATAAAATCACACACTCTTTCAAAGGATGAAAACTGTTTATAAACCATTATATAAAAAAACACATTTAAAAAACTCCATAAGCAAACTGTTTGACAAAATGTCAACACAACAAACTAAGTAAAATCCAAAAAAAAAAAAATTGAGTGGAAATTTTACAGTGGTATAAGAGCATTTTCCTCTTGAGGGGAACTTATAATCATATTTATGAGACCATAAGACGAGAAGAACATTACCTTCTAAAGACGTAGGGGAAGAACCCAAGATCCCCCTGGGTGGGAAGAAGAAGAATTGGTTAGAAAAGAAGAAACATGAGAGGCAACACCATCTATCACACATAGGGGAAAATAAACTATGGGGGAATAAGATGATTCCAGGATCAACAGTATGTTCAATATTTCGAATGTTTTGGCCAAGGGTCAAGAGGTCATGATGGACCTTATGGGGAATCTAGCTAAGAATTCCTTGGAGGGCCCAACGAAGCAGAATCAGAATGGTGATGGGGGATCAAACAATGGAGAGGGTAGCCATTCACACACTACCATGCACAACCACCCCCACTTGTACACCAAATCCCTCATACCCACTATGCCTCAATTTTTGGAGAATGATGTTGCAAGTCCATTGATGCAGGTTGATCGTGATGAGCCCTATATTACATATTTAGAGGAGTACAGGAGGCTTGAAGATGATTTCCACTCAGCCATGTCTTTTGCAGAGATATGCAATATGAAGAGAATAAATTGATCGAGAGGGACCATGAGGGACATGACACAAAATTTTGAGTTACAACGTACCCTTGGGAAGGCCACCATTCCCAACTTTGACAAGAGCTCTAAATACTCCGTGAGATCATGGGTGCAGAATCTCGACATTTACTTACATTTGCACCATATGACAGAGATAGATGCCATTAAGTTGGCCACATTGAACTTGGATGGTGAGGCCCATGAGTGGTGGTACAATGGGTTAGTCACCTTGGGACATGTCAGGGTCACTTCATACCTAGACTTCACATAGAGGCTCATAGAGAGATTTCATAGGAAGGATCCATAGCTTCACTTCCGAGACTTGGCTCAAATCAGGTAAACAAGTAGTCTAGAGGCTTATATATCGAAGTTTGAGAGGGTTTCTCTGATGATGATAGACATTTCATAGGGTAGTTTGGTGATGTTGTGGTTTGAGGGGCTACTGAAGCCTCTATGGGAATGGGTCAAGGCTTACAAGCCTACCTTTTTACATGATGAAGTTAGCAAAGATCATGACATGCAGAATGCAGTAGCTAAAATTCGGCTTCCACACAAACCCTTTTTTAGCCCAAATACTAAGGAGACCAAACCACCTCAGAGGGTTTGGGTCGGAAAGCCCAACATGGATGAAGAGACCAAGAGAGAAATGAGGACAAATCAATTATGTTTCAGATGTTAAGAACCATGGGCCCCATGACACATATGAGAAGGGAATGAGAAAACGGGAAAGGCTCATTACATTGAGGTATACTATGATAGTGATAGTGATGAGGATGAGGAGGTGGACTAGGCACAGGACCGGGGACATCTATTATCTAGAGAGGAGTCTTCACAGGCTGGGGCTAATGGCCCAATCATGCCTCAATGTTAGGATTTATGAGATATCATATTTTCAGGGTTAGAGGTGTCCTACAAGGGAACAAGGTGACAGTCTTGATTGATGGGGGGGCATCCCATAACTTCATTGACACTAACATGGTTGATAGGAGAAGAATTTTGATAGAGGAATTCGATGGGTTTACAGTAGTCATACCAGGAGGCCACTAGATGAGTTGCACAAAATGGATTCCCAATCTCACAATACCCATGGGAAAATACTCCATGACAGATGATTCCTTCGTCATGGATGTACCAGACACCAATGTAGTGTTGGAAGTTCAACGAATTTACTCTATTCGGAGATACACTACTGATTAGAGGACTATGGATATGGAGTTCACAGACCTAGATGGAAATAAAGTGGTCCTACGAGCCATGCACTAATACCCACCAAATATTGTGTCATCTCATAGCATGGAGGCAGTCATGAGGCATGGTGATATAGAGTGGGATGTAGAGTGCTTTATTTTTCACAGAGAGCCACATGACCGTCTAAAATAGCTTCCAGAGGACTTACAGGTATTACTCCGCAAACATCATAAGTTATTTAGTAACATTCCTCCTAGAATTCCAACTAATAGAGGTTTTGAACATACCATAGAGCTAGAAGAGGGGCTCCAAGAAGTTATCACAAACCCCTATCGACACCCTAAATTTTACAAGGACGAGATTGAAAAAACCATCAAATAATTGTTGAAAATGGGCCACATCCACCCTAGTTCCAACCCATTTGCCTCTTCCATTGTCTTAGTCAAGAAGAAGGATGGTACTCTGCGGATGTGTATTGACTTCAGGGATCTAAACAAGAAGACAATCAAGTATCGATACCCCATGCCCAGGATCGATGAATTAATGGATGAGCTCAGGGGACACAATGTTTTCTCGAGGATTGATCTTTGATCAGGGTATCATCAGATTAAGGTATGAGAGCAGGACGTACCTAATAAATCCTTTCAATGCCACTATGGGCATTATTAGTTTCTAGTCATGCCTTTCAGGCTAACTAATGCCCCTACCTCTTTCCAGTCATGCATGAATCATGTGTTCAATAAGAAGATGAGGAATTTCTTATTGGTCTTCTTTGATGACATCCTCATATACAACAAAACATGGGAATACCATCTGTGACATATTGATGAAGTAATGGGTATTATAGAGAGTTGGTAGTTGTATTCACAGGAATCCAAGTGTGACTTTGATATGACAAAGATGCTCTACTTGGGGAACGTGATTGGGGAAAATGGGGTACAGGTGCACCAATAAAAGATCAGGGTGATCATTGAGTGGCCAACTCCAAGGAATGTGACAAAACTAAAGATTTTCCTTGGTCTCTGCACTTATTACAAGAAATTTGTTAAAGGATTCTCACAATTGACAACACCACTGGCTAATCTCACCAAAATGGGGGCTTTCATTTGGATAAAGGAGGCCCAGGAGACATTCGCGAAAATGATCTCAGTGATGAGTTCATGTCCTATTTTAGTACTCCCTGATTTCGCTCATCCCTTTTTCTTGGAGTGTGATGCTTCGATAATTGGGATAGGGGTTGTATCGATACAAATTGGTCACCCAATAGCATTTGAGAGCCACAAAATGCGAGAGTATGAGCAACATTACTCCATATATGATAAAGAGATGTTGGCCATAATGCATTCTTTGACCAAATTCTGACAGTACTTGGTGGGAAACAGGTTCAAGGTAAAGACCGGTCATAATAACTTGAGGTTTCTCATGGAGTAAAAGGAGCTGGGCGAGAAGTAGCAAAAATTGATCAGTAAAATCCAAGCCTACAATTTTGAAATTGAGTATGTGAAAGGAAGAAGACTTATAGACAAATTCGGGAGAGGTTCGCTTGGAAGGGTCTCAAGAATGATGTATTGAAGTTTGTACGGGAGTGCCACATTTGTCAACAGAACAAGGCGGAACATACACATCCAGCAGAATTGCTCCAACCGCTCCCCATTCCTGAACAAAAATGGGAAAGCATTTTGATGGATTTTATTATAGGGTTTCCTCTCGTTCAAGGGAAGGATTGTATCTATGTGGTGGTTGACATGATTACTAAATTCACCCATTTATTTTCCATATCATCCAAATAATGTGAAGCACAGAGAGCGGAATTGTTCTTTAGAGAGGTATTTTGGTTGCATGGACTACCCAAGAAAATTGTCAATTATCGAGACAACAGATTCATGGGGGGTTTTTGGCAGGAGTTGTTTAGACTCATAAGGACATAATTAACTCCTAGTACCATTTATCACCCTCAAACTGATGGGAAAATTGAAATTGTGAAAAAATGGCTCGAGGGGTCTTTGATAAATTATGTATCGGGGCAATAAAATGCATAGATTAAATTGTTGCACTTGGGTTAGCATTGCTATAACACCACTTATCACATGTCAGTCAGGATGACACCTTTCAAATATTTGAATGGTTATGATGCCATCACCTTTGTGGATCGAGCATTTGGACATAGTCGGGCACCCAAAGCCAAAGATTGGATTTAGGAGAGTCAGGACATCTTGTGAACTCTCAAAGATAACTTGCAAATAACACAGAATCAACATATGATGTATGTTCACAAGCATATAGTGGAGCGTAGTTTCTAGGTGGGAGACTTGGTATACCTCTGCTTGCAGCCATATAGGAAGTCATCCTTGAAAATTAAAGGGGAAGAGAAATTAAAGCCACAATTCTATGGTCCCTACAAGATTTTGAGGTGAGTAGGGGAGGTATATTATGAGTTAGAGCTTCCAGAGGGGTGTAAAATACACAATGTATTTCATGTCTCATGCCTCAAGAAGGTAGTGGGACATCATGTTGTAATCTTTACAGAGATACCACCATTGGATGAGGAGGGGAAGTTGATTATAATTCTAGAGAAGGTGTTGGATACCAGAGAGTGGAAATTAAGGAACATGAGAATCAAAGAGTACCTAATCAAATGGAAAGATCTTCCTATCGAGGACACTTCTTAGGAAGGGGAGCATATATTTTAACATCTTGTATTACAATTGCTTGAGGACAAGTTATCTCAGGAAGGGAGTACTGTAATGTCCCCGTTGGCCTGGGAGGCATAAGGAGTGGTTATGTTAGCCTAAATTGGTGCTCGTAGGATAAGTCGGAAAAGTTACCTAGGGACCTCAACTTTTTCCTAAGAAATAACTTTATAAAGTCAAAAAGGGAAAAAGGGGGACATGGGCCTTAGGAAAATGAAGTCACTTAAAAATTATAAAGTGTGCAAGCATAAAGTGACTTTAAAAAAAAAAGAAAAATAAAAGTAAAGTGAGCGGGAAATAAATCAATGAGGAAATAAAATAGGGGAAATGAGGAGGCACCCCTCATTCTTGCAATCATTTTTGGAAAAAATAGATTTTGGAGAGCTCTTGAAGAAATATTCTAGGGTTTTGGAAACCCTTGTTAATCTAGTAGTTTTGGTGTTGCAACTATACAACCTAACTAGCTGCAGGAAGGGATCATCTTCATATTTCTTCGATGGGCTTCAAGAAGATTTATGTATACACAACAGATTGAGGCACCATATTAAGAAGGAAAACAAGCTTATTATTGAATATTGGCAACATAACATTCCAGGAAGTTTTATCTATGTGTGGGGGTAACTTTCTCCTATGTTTTTCTAAGATAAAGACAGATTGAGTGATTTATCTTATTGTTGAGCGATTGATTACCTGTGTGGGGCGTACATATCATTTAGGGGGCACATATCTCACTGCACAAATTGGAAGTATATGTATTGGGGTCATGTCTCTTATTCGCAGCTTGATCTATATATGTTGGGCGCATATCTCCTTGCAGAATGTGGAAATACAAGTGTGGGGGTTGTGTCTCCTTATTTTGGTCATGATATATTGATGTCGAGTGCATATCTTGGTGAAAAGAAGAATTGCATTACCCAGGTCTGATTTAATAATGCATGTGAAGTCTATTTGTACCAGAGGATCAATATTCCTTAATTGTTGGCCAAGTTGGACAGAAGGAAGGCGATTTATTTGTTGTTGTTATCATTCTTCAGTTCTGGTGAGATGATATGTTGGGTCAACTTCATATAGAGGAGTTATATCTCAAGCATAGGGTTCATTCTTTGTGAGAAGGTTGTTTATTAATTTATGGTGGTCGAAGTAACTATAATAAGGTAGCATATCGACTAAAAACTCAGGTCAAATTTGCCTTTATGATTGTTGTCCATTATAGTATTGATGCTTCTGAATCTAATTGAAATAAACGTTGTTATATGCTCTATGTTTATGTTAATCCCTATTGGAATACCTATAAAATCACACACTCTTTAAAAGGATGATTTTTTTTTATAAACCATTATATCAACAAACACATACAAACACCCCAGAAGCAAACTATTTGACGAAATTCCAACACAACAAACTAAGTAAAATCCAAAAAAAAAAACAAATTGAGTGGGAATTTTACAGTGGTATCAGAGCATGTTCCTCTACAACTGTGGGCTTTGAGGAGCACTTATAATCATATTTATGAGACCAGAAGACGAGCATAACATTACCTACCGAAGACGTAGGGGAATAACCCAGATCCCCCTGGGTGGGAAGAAGAAGAAGTGGTTAGAGAAGAAGAAATAGGAAAGGAAACACCATCTATCACACATAATGGAAAAGAAACTATGGGGGAAGAAGATGATTCCAGGATCAACATTCTATTCAATATTTTGAATTATTTGTCCAAGGGTCAAGAGGTCATGATGGACCTTATGGGGAAGCTAGCTAAGAATTCCTTGGAGAGCCCAACGAAGCATAATAAGAATGGTGATGGGGGATCAAACAATGGAGAGGGTAGCCATTCACGCACTACCATGCAAAGCCACCCCCACTTGTACACCAAATCCCCCAGACCCATTATGCCATAATTTTTGGGGAATGATGTTGCAGGTCCATTGATGCAGGTTGATCAGAATGATCCCTATAGGGAATATTTAGAGGAGTACACGAGGTTGGGAGATGATTTCCACTTGGCCATGTCTTTTGCATATTTCTTCAATATGAAGAGAATAAATTGACCGAGAGGGTCAATGAGGGCCATGACACAAAATTTTGAGTTGCAGCATACCCTTGGGAAGGTCACCATTCCTAACTTTTATGGGAGCTCTAAATACTCTGCGAGATCATGGTTGCAGAAGCTTGACACTTACTTCCAGCTGCACCAGATGACAGAGATAGATGTCATTAAGTTGGCCACCTTGCACTTGGATGGTGAGGCCCATGAGTGGTGGTACCATGGGTTAGTCACCTT
>CBVK0103492164.1:0-10817 GCA_900067695.1 Picea abies
GTATTTAGTGACATTCCTCCTGGAATTCCACTTGATAGAGGTTTTGAGCATATCATAGAGCTAGAAGAGGGGCTCCAAGAAGTTATCACAAACCCCTATCGACACCCTAAAGTTTACAAGGATGAGATTGAAAAAAACATCAAATAATTGTTGAAAATGGGCCACATCTGCCCTAGTTCCAGCCCATTTTCCTCTTTCGTTGTCTTAATCAAGAAGAAGGACGATACTCTGCGGATGTGTATTGGTTATAGGGCTCTAAACAAGAATATGATCAAGAATTGGTACCCCATACCTAGGATCGATGAATTAATGGATGAGCTCAAGGGAGCCAATTTTTTCTCGAACATTGATCTATGATTAGGGTATCATCAGATTAAGGTACGAGAGAAGGACGTACCTAAGAAATCCTTCCGATGCCACTATGGGAATTATGAGTTTTGGGCCATGCCTTTCGGGATAACTAATGCTCCTGCCACTTTCCATTCGTGCATGACTCATGTGTTCAATAAGCAACTGAGGAAGTTATTATTGGTCTTCTTTGACGACATCCTCATGTACAATAAAACATGGGAAGACCATCCGTGACATCTTGATGAAGTACTGGGTATTATAGAGAGTTAGCAGTTGTATGCAAAGGAATCCAAGTGAGAGTTTGATATGATAGAGATGCTCTACTTAGGTAACTTGATTGGGGCGAATGGGGTACATGTGCACCAAGAAAATATTAGGGAAATCATTGAGTGGACAAATCCTAGGAATGTGACAGAACTACAGAGTTTCCTCGGTCTCTGCACTTACTACAGGAAATTTGTTAAAAGATTATCATAATTGAAAACACCACTGGAGGATCTCACCAAAAAGGGGGACTTTTTTTTGGATAAAGGAGGCCCAAGAGACACTCGAGAAAATGAAGCAGGTGATGAGTTCATGCCCTATTTTATACTCCCTGATTTCACTTAGCCCTTTGTCTTGGAGTGTGATTCTTCAGGAATTGGGATAGAAGTTTTATTGATGCAAAGCGGTCACCCAATAGCGTTTGAGAGCCGCAAACACCAATAGTATGAGCAACATTACTCCATATATGAAAAAGATATGTTGGCCATAATGCATGCTTTGACAAAATTCCGGCAGTACTTGGTGGGAAATAGGTTAAAGGTAAAGACCGAACATAATAGCTTGAGGTTTCTCATGGAGAAAAAGAGGCTGAGCAAGCAGCAGCAAAAATGGATCAGTAAAATCCAAGCCTACAATTTTGAAATTGAATATGTGAAAGGAAAAAATAATGTGGTTGATGACGCCCTATCTAGGATACCCACTCTCTCTCTCTCTCTCTCATGAAGTTTTCAGTGGAATGGAAGGCACTTCTATTGGTAGAATACTCTAGAAACAAGTTTTCTTGTGAGATACTTGATGGTCAAGTATTTGATGACAGGTACAGGGTTATTGATGACATCATATATTATAAAGAACAAATCTATTTGGTACCAGAATCTCAGTTGAAAGACAAAATTCCGCATGCTACACATACTTATCCTTTGACAGGTCATCCAGGATACCTGAAGACTTATAGACAAATTCTAGAGAGGTTCGCTTGGAAGCATCTCAATATTGATGTATTGAAGTTTGTATGGGAGTGCCACATCTGTCAACAAAACAAGGAGGAACATACCCATCCAACATGATTTCTCCAGTCGCTTCCCATTCCTAAACAAAAAAGGGAAAGTATTTTGATGGATTTTATTACAGGGCTTCCTCTGGTTCAAGGGAAGGATTGTATCTATGTGGTGGTTGACAGGCTTACTAAATTGTTCAAGGGAAGGATTGTATCTATGTGGTGGTTGACAGGCTTACTAAATTCACCCATTTATTTTCCATATCGTCCAAATACTCTGCAGCACAGGTAGTGAAATTGTTCTTCAGAGAGGTATTTCATTTGCATGGAATACCCAAGACAATTTATCAGTGATTGATATAATAGATTCATGGGGGGGGTTTGGAAGGAGTTGTTTAGATTCATAGGGACAGAATTAACTCCTAGTACCAACTATCACCCTCAGACTGATGGGAAAACTGAAGTTTTGAAAAAAATTGCTTGAGGGGTATTTGAGAAATTATGTATCGGGGCAACAAAATGCATGGATTAAATGGATGCACTTGGGTGGGCATTGTTATAACACCACTTATCATATGTCGGTCGAGATGACACCTTTCAAATATTTGTATGGTTATGATGCCACCACCTTTGTGGATCGAGCATTTGGGGACAGTCGGGCACCCAAATCCAAATATTGGATTCAAGAGATTCAGGACACCTTGCAAACTCTCAAAGATAACCTGCAAATAACACAGAATCAGTAGAAGATGTATGTCGACAAGCATAGAGTGGAGCATAGTTTCGATGTGGGAGACTTATTATACCTTCGCTTGCAGCCATATAGGAAATCATCCTTGAAAATGAAAGGGGAAGAGAAATTGAAGCCACAATTCTATGGTCCCTACAGGATTTTGAGGTGATTCGGGGAGGTATCTTATGAGTTAGAGATTCCAGAGGGGTGTAAGATACACAATGTATTTCATGTTTCCTACCTCAAGAAGGTAGTGGGACAACATGTTGTCATTTCTATAGAGCTGCCACCATTGGATGAGGAGGGGCAATTGATTATAATTATGGAGGAGGTATTGGAGACTAGAGAGAGGAAATTAAGGAACGGGAGCATTAAAGAATACCTCATCAAATGGAAAAATATACCTATCGAGGATGCTACTTGGGAATGGGAGTAGATATTGCAACATCCTAGATTATAGTTGCTTGAGGACAAGTAATCTCAAGTGGGGAGGACTGTAATGTCGTCGTTGGCCTAGGAGGCATAAGGAATGATTATGCTAGCCTAAATTGGTTCCCGTAGGGTAAGTTGGAAAAGTTACCTAGGGAACTCAACTTTTGCATAGGAAATGACTTTATAAAGAGAAAAGGGGAAAAAGGGGGACATGGTTCTTAGGAAAAATAAAGTCACTTAAAAAGTATAAAGTGTGCAAGCACAAAGTGACTTTAAAAGAAAATTAAAAGTAAAGTGAGTGGGAAATAACTCAATGAAGAAATAAAAGAGGGGAAAATAGAAGGCGTCCCTCATTTGGAAATTAGATTATGGAGAGATCTTGAGAAGAGAGTTTAGGGTTTTGTAAACCCTTATGCTTATCTATGGTTTCAGTGTTGAAACTATACACCCTAATCAGATCTGAGAATGAGATCACCTCATATTTTGTTAGTGGGCTTCAGTGATTAAAATACCTTCATTTTCAGAAATCGATTGTGTAGTTTTCTAAGTCATTTAAGTGGTTGTTGAGTATTCATTGGAGAATCTATTTCTTATGCATAGTCTAGATTTACTGTGTGGCAACACTATTCCTCTCCAAACTGGGTGCACCTTCATTTTTGTGGGTTTTCTATTGCTTGATTGTGGTGTTCATGATCTGCGGGTCGAGCTTATTCTAACGTGGGTGCTATCCTGGTTGCAAACTAATCAGATATCTATTTCATGATAAGGGAGACATGTTTCAATGTTTAGAGAGCAGAGACAAGATCATATTCTTGCTGACAACAAAGTATCTCTTTGTTAGGAAATGGGTTCTCAACTAATAACACTTTCCAAGCATAAAAAAATTCAAATACAGTGTTGGGTTTATGCTCTGGGTTTGATATACATATAATCATAGGTTGGGCGCATTCTAGTGGCAAAAAGGAGAAGCAAATGAGTACTCATAGTTCTGGTGCAATATTTCCTAAGTGGGTCAATATTTCTAGTGCATATTCTTCTTCCAATCACTCTACATATTTGTAATGGGATGCACCTACAATTGTCTTATTTCTATGAAAGCATAGTGTATATGAGAGGAAATTAATAGGAGATTTGGGTCACTTCCAAAACAATAAATTTATCAAGTAGTGGGACAATCTTCAAGGCAAGGTGATATTTCTACATTATGTTTTGTTGTTATCAAACTTTATTACTTGTTTCCAGTTATGATATTTCATGATTTTTGTGTGAATATAACAAAACCACATATTTGAGGGTATTGAATAAATCAATCAACAATTCCTATTGCATTGTCTATATGACCAAGATTGCATTGTTGGTTAATTGAGGAGTGTGTTATTGTCTTACATATCACTCATAAAATTCTTATAGTATACCTACAACAGCTAGTATACAAACTGATTGAAGAAATACCACAGTGACAATTCCTCCTTAAACTCAAAAAAATCACCTCAACTCTGGAAAATATCGAAGGGGGTATATTACAATACATGCCTAGTGTATCCAGAAAATTGGGCATAGATGTTATACACGATGGTTTTTTAGATATGCATAATCATGATTTCATTGAATTGCATACTTAGGATTCTACGGTTTCACTACTTTTGTTGAACTGTACTCTACACCAACACTTAGTCAAAACTAATCCACAACAATACCATGCATGTTGATAGACATCTAATGTGTCAAACTACATTGTAAATAGAGTTATCTTAATTTTTTTTCTCCTAGTCTAGAAATAATGGCATTTGATGCGAGATAATTTATCACAAATTATCTTCTTGAATTTTCATGCACGAGAAAAACCTTCTTGATACCTTCAACCATCAACCCCATCAATATTTTAGAAAAAATAGAATTTTTACAACAATGTGAAGTGTGCATACCTATAATGAAACAAATTTCATCAAATGTTTAATCAAAGTTTGCACTTAACTTACTTTTAGAATATGCACTCATCCTTTGACATTTCAGCTAGTTGTATATCCTTTTGGTTGATGAGCCCCGGAATTAGCCTTTTCACTCATTCCTTTTTCAATCATTTATCCTTATATAAGTGCCTAACATTTCCTTTTATATACTTCAAACATTCCCAATTCATTAATAAATCCATTTCAAGATTATTTAATAATTCCTTTTGAGTTTGATATGCTTTGAATTGATTATGGGGAAAATGAGATTAGTACTTGGGTTGTTTCAAATTTGAATATGTATTTTATGTGGTGCAATATTTACCCTTGGCATGAGTTATGATTGTTTTAGGATTACCCTCATCACCACCAAAGGAGTACACTCTAATCTAAGAATATCGATGCATTATTAAAGTGATCATTATACTGTAGATTTGTTGGTCCATCACTATATCTTAAAGAGGATTTTGAGGGGGAATGTCACCCAGTTCAAAGCACACAGTCTTGGATCCTCTACGAAGTGGAGTGGGAATTATTTTTCATCTAATTTTAGATCTCCACAAGTTATCCACAACATGGGAGGGATCTAAATGCAAGAGACAACTTCCAATATTATAGAAAAATATTTGAATGAGTAGTGGGTTCTCCAGAATTCATCTTTTGGGGAATCCAAGGTCATTTTTGTATTTAAATAGGGCATGGGAGATCTCATAAGCTATCTATCAAAAGTCAATAACTATTTTTCTTTCAAGAAGACAATGTAATTTCAAATTTAAGTTAACAAAAAGATTAGATTTCTTAGTTTTCAATTGCCTTCTTACTGTGAATAATGTTTTTCCTTGAAGGATTCAACCCCTTGCTTTCTTTGGAGTAAGGATCTGCTATGAATCTAAATCTACAATGTAGGTTGAATCCCCTTTACCCATAAATTAAATTGTTGATGTTTTAATTTCTCTTAATCATGGCTATAGGTTTCCTTATGCATTTCCATTCATTTTCTTGTTGTTTGTTTCCTTTAATGGTTGTATATTCCCTTATCCATTTATATTTAGTTTTATTTTGTGTATTTCTTTGAGTTATTTTTCTTATTTAAGTTACAATGTCGGTATTCTAAAATGGATCTTATGAATCTATTATATAATAAACTAAGTCTATAAGGATCGATTAATATAGTAGCATCACAATGATTATTGATTCAAGGTACCTTCCTTCTCATTTGATTAACTTTTCATCCATGTGAGGTGGTGGCCCTGGATCTTCATTTGTATTTTATCATATTGTTAGAAGAGATAGTAGTGAAAGCCATTTTTCCTTAACCCATGAGAGTTAGATTAGAATCAGCTACTAGAGTTGTTCATTTCCCATTTTAGTGTAGATTATATTTAGTTAGTTGCATATCATTCATAGGAATAGAATGCATCTAAGCAAGTTAGTACATTGTGGTTACACATACAATGCATAGCACTTCATAAGTTTGCATGATCCCTGGGTTAACAATTTAATATTAAGCTAATGATTTTAGTATATCTTGTTGCAATTGTTTGGCCCAACACTTTTTGCTACCATTACTAAGGAGGTGTTGAAACTATAGTGGGTTGAACTTTGTAATATTAGAGTTATACATTGTAGGGGTATTTGTGGTTGAAGGTGACATACAACCTTGCATGTGTATTTACGTAATGTTTCTACTTATTTAATATATTTTTTTGCTAACTTTAGATGCACACATCAATAATATAGATATCTCTTGCAACAAATTTTGAAAATGGATACAGGATAAGCAGAAAATAGTCTACATGGAGAAGAGGAACCTCTATTTCATTGCTTTGATTTCCCATTATCATGAAGGCCTTTAGGTTTGAAATTTTAGTTTGATAACTTGGTGTGTGGCTTATCTCTATTATTCACATCAAATCCCTATCCATCCCATTATGTCGTGTTGTCCTAAACCAATCTCTAACATGCATGAATTGTATTATGCATGCTTTCTAAGAACAAGGTAGACAGCTCAAGGGGATTATACCATTATTTCTAATACCCCCCTTAGTCACCTATTCAGCTCTCCTATTTATCTACCATTCATATTTACATTCTCCACTTTATTTTTCCAAAAGGGGCATCCATTTTATATTCCAATTGCTTCCTTTGTGGATATGACATTCGACAAACATGCATAGATTTTGATTTGCACTAACATTAATTATGGAATGGTGTGGTGTGATAAGCTCTTATTTCTCCTTTTTAATTATGGAATGGGACATTAATTATGTTTAATAGGACATTAATTATGTTTAATTATGGAATGGGATGGTGGGATAAGCTTTTATTTCTCCTTTTTAATTATGGGCAATTATGGAGTGGTGGGATAAGCTCTTATTTCTCCTTTTTAATTATGGAATGGGACCTTAATTATGTTTAATAGGACATTGATTATGTTTAATTATGGAATCGGGTGGTGGGATAAGCTTTTATTTCTCCTTTTTAATTATGGGGCAATTATGGGGCGGTGGGATAAGCTCTTAGTTCTCCTTTTTAAAAGCCTAATTTCTTAGTTTTAATTATGGAATGGAATCCTAATTTCTCCTTTTTAACTATGGAATGGGGCGGTGGGATAAGCTCTTAATTTTTAATTATGGGGCAATTATGGGGCGGTGGGATAAGCTCTTATTTCTCCTTTTTTAAAACCTAATTTCTACTTTTTAATTATGGAATGGAAGCCTAATTTATCCTTTTTAATTATGGAATGGGGCGGTGGGATAAACTCTTATTTCTCTTTCATTTTTAATTATGGAATGGGGCGGTGGGGTAAGCTCTTATTTCTCCTTTTTAAAGCTTAATTTCCATATTTTATTTAGAGTCAGCCAATGAGTTATTTTCCCTGTACATGATAGTAGGAAATTTGTGGAATGTCAGAGAGCAAATGTTTAATTTTTTTTATTAAATTGCAAAGTTGTGAGTCCTTCGGGAAGGTGCCTTTTACCAGATTGTGAATAGTGTGAATAGTAGGAAATTTGTGGAATGTCAAAGAGCAAATGTTTAATTTTTTTTATTAAATTGCAAAGTTGGGAGTCCTTCGGGAAGGTGCTTTTTACTAGATTGTGAATATTGTTCAATGAATCGCCAATAATAATAATGCTCGGGACTTGTAGATATCTGATTAGATGGATCCCTTTGAGCATGACATATTCTTCATTGTGATTATTTGTGGCGTGTCTTAGACTCCATGCATATCTTATCTCAATATTTCCCTTAGGGTCAAAGATGACCCCTCTCGCACTTGCCACCCTGTTAAACGATTCCATTGTTAACAATATGCTTCATGTTTGAAAAAAGAGAAAGTACATGTTGAATTCTTCTTAATATATGTTTTACATGCAATGCCTACAATAAATTTTTGAATTCTTCTAGAAGAATAAGATAGTCGCATCTTTCTCCTTCCATAATCTCGCCTCACTATGCAATACGAGTGTTATTTTTTCATAGATTGTCGAGAGGTCAACAAAGTCAACCTTCGTTGTGTCAGTATGAAAGAGTGATTTAAAAAAAAAAATTGTGAGTTTCAATGAAAATTGGAAAGCACTAAATAATCATAAGTTCAATAAATAGCAATGTTATGACATTGATCAAGATATTGATCCAACAAAATGAAGGCTCTAGCAAAGATCAAACTTGTCATAAAAAATAGGGGAAATAAAGATAAGATAGTTGTAGCATATATTTGATAGAGTAAATTCATGTTTGTATATGAAGAAATAATTTTTATTATGAAAATCCTATACAACATGCCAAAATATCAACAAGAAAGGATCAATCATCAAGAAGTGTCTAGTCTTGAGGATTGAGCCAAAGTGCTTCAAATCATAAATACAAAGAACCAACTAAAATTCATACACACAACATCTTGTATAAATCCACAGGTAGCACACTTTACATTGGCATTTCTATATTAGCATAAGGTCAACTACAATGGTCAAGGATTCAAAAAATTAGAAGGCATGGATTTTGAGGTTTATCATCTACATCAATATATAAATACCAATCAACACACTCTTCATTGGAATTTGAAAATATATACTTAAGGAGAAACACTACAAACAATTTGGACAAGGTTTCATCATAGTCCAAACAATCAAATCAATAATATGAGCTTCAAAGATTGATATTGAGAGTGGAATCATAGCTTCAGAATACAACAAGATTCATCTCATTTACTATTAACATGTAAGTTGAAATTAAAATTACATTACTACATTTTAGATTATGAATTTTCCATCCAAAGAAAACAGTCACAAGTATTCTCATAATGAGAGAAAACTAGTTCATGCCACTAATATCTTAAACTCGGTCTATATTGCATGTCAATGGTTTATGCAATGGTTATATATATATATATATATATATATATGGAGTATTATATATATATTTATATATATATATATATATATATATATGGAGTATTATATATATATGGAGTATTAATGTTTTCAAATAATTGATAGACATTAGAACTCAAATGATATCATTATTAGGACAAGAAGGAGTGGAGAAAACATAAAGAGCATGCATCAACTGGTGGATCAAAATCAAGTCCATTTTCCATTGTGGACTCTCATCATAATATCAAACAATTACATCCATGGTATGAGTTTAAATATCGTCTTTACTTGCATATAATATTCCAAGCAAGGAATTGTTTTCAATGGCTGTAAACAAGTTGCTTAAGGAAACAAGTATATTGTCACCACAAATTCACAAATTTGTTAAGCATGCACAAGAGTTATTATGCAATGTCCTCATCATAACTTCAATAATTTCAATATTTCATCATCAAAATATCATGGCACCCCTACATTCAATATGGAAGAAAACAACCATCCCAAGAAAAATAGAAAATGTCACCACAAATTCACAAATTTGTTAAGCATGCACAAGAGTTATTATGCAATGTCCTCATCATAACTTCAATAATTTCAATATTTCATCATCAAAATATCATGGCACCCCTACATTCAATATGGAAGAAAACAACCATCCCAAGAAAAATAGAAAAGAGAAAAAATGAAAAAATTCCTATGATGAAAACCTCTCCAAAAGCAAGTCCTGATAAATATTTGTATATGTATATATCCTCTTGGTGAAAAACTCTCTAAAGCACCATAAGGTGGAGCACAAGTGTAAACCAACAATTACACTTGGGATCTAAAGGGAAAAAAATAATGACTAAAAATTGTATGTATTCCCAACTCTTTCCCAAGTTCTTATATATAGGTTGCAGACATATATTATGGGATGAATTCCAAGCTTGAATAAATACCTCCCAAGGAAAGGGAAATATATCCATTATGGAAAATTTACATAACCATTAACAATCATTGGACACTACACTCAATTGGTATGTTGAATATCTCTTCCTTTCAAAAATCAAGTCAAAAATGTTTTAATTATAATCCATTTGACTTAAGGATCATAGTTGCAAACATTAAAGAACTATCGTTGCCTTCTTCTATAAAAACAGAGCATAATACAAAAGCAAATTTTATTATCAAAGTAATTCAACACACCATAGCTTGAGTTCATGTCCAAAAGAATCCATTTTTCATTCCTCGTACACACCATTTCATTGATCATATTTCTCTTTGATAGAATTTTCCACCCATTTCCTACATCCATTCATATCATTTGTTTAACCATGCCATACTTATTTCCACTCTTTCCATACTTCTATGCATGCATACATGCCTCATTCACGCATATCTCCCATCATATATAATGTTGTACTTTCATCTACACATATGGGCCATACAAACAATCTTAGTTTCCACCTACACCAATGATTATATAGAAGTTTACACCTACATCCATGATTCTACAAAAGTATCCACCTACGACCATGATTATATAGGAGTCTTAGCCCATAGCCATAATTCTACAAAAGTCTCCACCTAAAACCACATTTCTACAAAATTACGTATTTCCAACACTACAAAATTCCATATAAGTCTGCATTTCCAGCACGATAGACTTCTCGATTTTCATCTATCAAAGATTTCCTAAAATATTTTCATATATCACACAAGAAGAAATGGGTAGA
>CBVK0103492200.1:0-24332 GCA_900067695.1 Picea abies
ACGAGATCGGTCTCGGCANTCCTGCTGAACCGCTCTTCCGATCTCACGTATTACGGTTTCCCCTTCATTTAGCCTATGTTTTCAAAGTATTGTGCTTGTACACATGCCTCATCCAGTTTCCTTTGATTGAAGAGCATCACTTTTTTTCAAACATGACTATGTAGACCCCCAGAATACTTGAGGAGTATACCTAGGTTCTTGGGAGTGATACCCAGCATGATGACCATCTTCCTCAACTCAATGGTGTAATCCTATACACTCTTCCCTTGTCTTTGCCCAAAGTAATTCCAACAGTTCCATTGGTCATATACATATTGTTATCACATACATTTTTCAAGGGAAACAGGTCATCCAAGTCTGGGGTCTGCAGAGGAAGTGTCCAAGCACAAAATTCAAAAGCAATCCATTTTTGGTTGAAATACAAGCAGTGAGTGGGTCTATTTTTTCAGTGACGGAGATCCCAGGAGTATTTCAGATCAACGGCTCATGTGTATTCTATGTGTCAAATTTGTGCAAGGTCTAGAACTAGATAGAAGCCCTAGAATTAAAAATCAAATGTCACATGTCCTTCTTCAGCGAATGGGCACAATTTACTTCGTAGTTTGGGATTTAGGAGTTTTGGTACTTCTCCTCTCGATTTTCTCCAAAGTGATTTTCCTGGAGTGCACAGATCTATGTTGCATGTATATGCCATCAATGACCATAGTTTTAGCTTTGTATCTCTTTAGAACTCCAAAAAACTCTTGGTCAAAGACTCCATCCTCTCTCTCCTGAGTACGCGAATCTCTGTTGTGTTTTCGTCTCCAATGGATGGCCATGATTTTCTTCGTCATGTCGGGTTTCAGGGGTTTTGGCTCCTCTCTTTTGGTTTCCTCTAGAACACATTCCCACGGAGTGCATGGATCTATGCCGCATGTCTCTCCAAATCTGGAGGCTCAGATATGCTTCGGACTCTGGAGCTTTGGCATTCTCGCTCCCGCCTTGTTTGCAAATTCCTGAAGTGTTTATGCTATGAAGTTTCATTTCTTTCACCATGTGGCATCCATCTAGCATTGACACATGGTACTCATTCCAAGCATTTTTGGACATGTATTCAGCCTATTTTAGAGTGATGCATGTCACGCCTCCATCCACAACATGTCATCATAGCGACGTTAGGCCGCCATGTCAAATGTGAGAGATCATCACTCTGGGATTTTTCCATCTAGAGCAAGCATAGTTCTCCAAATCCCAGAGCTCCGAAGTCTCAAAATATTTAAATGATAAAATCAGACTAATCCAGGTTTAATTAGTGATAAGCACACACTAATAACTTCACAAAGTTCGACACTCCGAGAGTTATATACACTTTTCATTCAAAATATCTATAACTCTGAATTGTCAAAGTGATGAGAGACTGCCACATCACTCTGGGAGAAAGTCACTTCGGGAGATACTCATGCTCCATGTTCAAAATCTCCCGAGATCGAAGAAATTTGCGCCATTGCTAAATCCGATAGTGGAGATCTAATATGGCATACAGATGGAAATTTAGCAGGGGTGGTTAAAATTTAGTAGAGGCACCCAGATCACGGGCCACGACTAGATCAATGGCCACACTTCATTGTGGGGATGCGACTTGGTTGAGCGTTAAAATCCTTGAGCAGTCCCGCAATGGAAACTATAGTATAGAGAAAGTGCTATGTGGAGGGAGGTGGTGAATCATGGGCTCAAAAGCGGTGTGGATCCAAACCACCTTTGATGACCCTACAATCACGTGCTTATATAACGTCAAATCCAAGAGCAGTGCATGGAGTCCCTCTTGGAATTGAGCCTCATCCCAATCCCAAGGAAAAGAGAAGTTAATGAAAAAGGAGCAGTGGTTGAAACATCGACTCACTCTGTAAATAGAAAGCATGGAGGGTCTGTCCATGGAAACAAAACTATCAGCGTAAGGTACAATAATCGACAACTTCTCCTTGTAGGCCCATACTAATCCAAGTTTGCATCTGATAGGAGGAAACATGCATAGTCTTACAGAAGCCTACATAGACATAAAGATATGAAGGGAATGACTAGATCACATCCTTGATAGTGGTGAACTGAGCCGATTATAAATAGATCAGTTTTGGATTTTTTTAAGGTCTTCAACTGGTTGAGCATAGCTCCCCATTTTGTAATATTTTGAGAACAGAGTTGTTCTCTAGTTTTGTATGAGACTTGAGACTTTCACATTAATAGAAGTCAGTTTATTTGATCATCTTGTTTAATCTGTGTTGAAACACTTGTGCATGGAGGATCCAAATGAGGGTTGTAGTCGTATTGTAATGTAGGTTTGATTACAACATTTTTGTGATCAGTTTCAGTCAGTTTCTTTGTTATCTTGTTTCTTCTTATGTTGAAATGCTTGTGCATGGAGGATCCAAACGAGTTATTGTAGTTGCATAGTAATGGAGGTTTGATTATTATGTTACTGCGATATATTTCAGCGTCTGAAACGTGTGTCCAAGAGTGCTCTTGTGCTTGAGTTTTTCTTCACCAGGCTGCTTGAAATCTGGATTCCTGTGGCATACTTATTCACCTTTCTCACTAAGTCTTCCCTCTGCTCACCTTTAACCTTAAACCACTGACTAAAGTTAATGAGGACCTCATTTCCCTATGCATTGTTTGTCCAGTTTCTATGTTAAAACATTCTTGTACTAAGTTTTTTTCCATTTGATCTCCATTCATAAACCTACCTCCACAAACATTTTGATGGGTATTGGGCTTATCCTCTTGTAGTTTGAGGGTGACCCCCAGTACTAAAATTCATGGTGCCATTGCCGGGGAATGGATTAATGAAATATATTTCCTTGGGAGAATGACAACGATGATATCTGATATTTGGTGGTGAACAAAGATGAGACACATTCAGACTACATATCATTCACTTTGTGATTCCATGGTTAAAGAATCCAGTGGTGACTCCACGGTTTTAAGAAGTCATATTTTTAGATGGAAGCCATATTGGCTTGAAGTTTTTCTCCTTTTAATTTATCTGTTGTTCCTGGTTTTCCAAATTTTGTTCCTACTATAGATGAGTGGGGTGATTTTTTGCCTAGATTTAGAGAACATAGAGATGACAACCATGTTGAGCATTTGCTTGAGTTTCGTGAACTCATGCATCAGTGTGGAGTACATCATGAGGATGTATTAATGAATATGTTCATGTAATCATTAGAGGGAGATGATCGTGAGTGGTATCAATCCTTTCCCCCTGCTATCATCTCCTCCCTGGAAGAGTTTCATGCAACTTTCAATATTCATTGTCAAAAGTTTTATTCCTCTGAGTTAATTTGTCATAGTTTTTATGAGGAATATAAAGACTGTGTTCAGGATATAGATGATTCTTATGAAGGATGTGAGAATGAAGAATAGTCCTTGGAAGAGGAATCATCTCTTTCTCTTCCTTGTTCATCTGCATCATATGAAAACTATGTTTGTTGTCTTAGTAAGGAAAGTGAAGAAATTGAGTCTATTCTGGAAGATGATACTCTTTGTAGACCTGTCTCTAAAAATCCTAGATATGAGCATCCTATTTTTTACTCATATGATGATGATGAGATATCACTTCTTGGATTGAATCTTTAAAGGAAGCCTGTGCTTAATATTGAAGATCATTTTTCTCATGTTGGGAAGAAGATACCTCTTGGTATGTCATTTGAGGCTCTCCCTTTATTCAATCATTATGGAGATAGTGATGAATATGATGAGGTTTTTTTTCTCTCGGAATAAAAAAGAATTAGCATCCAAACTTCTAATGAAAGTGAAATATTTTACCAAGAGAAGCATGATAGAGATAATGAGCCATCCATTGATATACATGAGGAGATTTCTTTCTATCAGCTAGTAGATGTTATCAGAGAAGGAAAAAGAGAAGTGGCTCAATAGCCTGCATCATCCTGTCAGTGACCTGTTCTTTCCACAGACATTCAACCATATGTGAGAAGCTCTAAATAAGAGAGGGTTTTATGTTACCAACCTAGTAGGTTTTATCACCTATTTTATGACACTGTACGGGAATGCAGGGAGTTGCATTTCCTCAATGTATTGAACCCTCCAAGATTTTTCTTACCTTTATCATTGGGAGGTAATCTGAAGAATGTAATTAGTTTTATGTCATAGTTTTGTTGTCCCTTGCTGACCAATGACAGAGTAAATAAGTTTTCAATTAGGAAGTTATTTGAATGGATTTGGTGGAAGTTTGTTTTCACCTAGCGCATTGTAAAAAATCAGTTAGTCTAGGATTGTATATAAATAAGCTCCTTCTGGACCACATGTGTTTGTTTTATTTTTAAGTATAATAGTGTACATATCATCCTTTTGTCCTCAGGAGGATGTATTTGAGCTCGAATCCACAACCCAACATCTAAGGCACTTGAACTACTTGTTCTTGGAATCTCACAGGGAGCATGCCATCACCTGTGGAGCCAATGTTATCACATATAGTTGTCAAGGGAAACAGTTCATCCAAGTCTAGGGTTTTCATAGGAAAAGTCCAAGCGCAGCATTCAAAGACATTCCATTTCAGCTGAAATTCAAGCAGCGGGCGGGTTTATTTTTTTAACGACGAAGATCCTAAGAGCAGTTAAAATCAATGACTCATGTGTATTCGACATGTCAAAGTTGCACGAGGTATAGCACTAGACAAAATCCCCCGAATTTAAAATCAAGTGTTTTGTGTCCTTATCTAGTGGACAGACACAATTTACTTCGGAGTTCGGGTTTTGAGATTTTTTGTAGTTCTCCTCTCGAATTTCTCCAAAGTGTTTTTCCTGGAGTGCACAGATCTGTGTCGAGTGTCTATGCCATCATTAGCCAGGGTTTCAGATTAGTATCTCTTTGATGCTCCAGAAAAATGTCAGTCAACGGATCCTACATCCCCTCACTCTCGAGTGCATAGATCTTTGTTGCGTGTCCGTCTCCAGCGAACGGGCATGATTTCCTTCGCCATGTTGGGTTTCAGGAGTTTTGGCTCCTCTATTTTTGTTTCCTCCAAAACACATTCCTGCGGAGTGCATGGATCTCTGCCACATGTCCCCCCAAATACAGCGGCTCAGATCTTCTCCAAACTCCATATCTTCGACGTTCTCTCTCCCTCCTTGTTTTCAAATTTCCAAAGTGTTTCTGCTGCAGAGTTTCAGTTCTTTCTCCACATGGCATCCATCTAGCGTTGAGACATGGAACTCATTTCAGTCATTTTTGGACATGTATTCTTCCTATTTTCGAGTGACACATGTCACTCCTCTGTCCACGACATGTCAGCATAGCGACGTCCGGACACCACGGAAGATCATCACTTTGGGAGAGTGTCACTCCGAGATTTTTCCATCCAGAGAAAGAACAGTTCTTCGAAGCCCGAAGTCCCAAAATATTCAAATGATAAAAGCGGCCTAATCTAGGTTTAATTAGTGATAAGCACACTCTAATCACTTCGCAAAGTTCGACACTCCAGGATTTATATACACTTTTCATTCAAAATATCCTGAACTGTGAAGTGCCAAAGTGACGAGAGACTACCATGTCATTCTCAGAGAAAGTCACTTCGAGAGATACTCATGCTTCGCATTCAAAAGCTCCCCAGATATAAGCAATTTGTGCCATTTCTAAATCAGATAAGGGAGTTCTTATATGAAAGAAAAATAGAGCTTTAGCAGGGGAAGTTAAACATTAACAGAGGTGCCCAGATTATGGGTCATGACTAGATCAATGGCCATGCTTCATTGCAGGGACACTACTCGCTCGAGCGTTAAAATCCTTGAGTGGTCCCGCAATCGAAACTGTGGTATAGAAAAAGTGTTACGTGGTGGGAGGTGATGAATTGAGGGATCAAAATCGGTGTGGATCCAAACCACCTTTGATGGCCCCGCAATCACGTGATTATATAACATCAAATACAAGAGAAGTGCATGGCGGACCCTAGGCATTGAGCCTCATCTCGATCCCGAGGAAAAGAGAAGTTAATGAAAAAGGAGTGGCGATTGAAACCTTGACTCACTCTGTAAATAGAAATAATGGAGGGTTTGGTTATGGAGACAGAACTGTCAACCTAAGGTACAACAATGGATGACTTCTCCTTGTAGGCCAATACTGAGCCAAGTTTACGTCTAACAGGAGGAAACATGCATAGTCTAATAGAAGGTTTCATAGATGTAAATCTTTGAAGGGGATGGCCAGATCACATCCCTAGCAGTGGTGAATTGAGCTGATTATAAAGAAATTAGTTATGTATTTTGTTAAGGTCATCAAATGGTTGAGGAGAGATCCCTATTTTGCAATATTTTGATAACAGAGATATTATTTGGTTTTGTATGAGACTTGAGACTTTCGCTTTAATAGAAGTCAGTTTCTTTCATCATCTTGTTTAATCTATTTTGAAACACTCGTGCATGGAGGATCCAAACGAGGGTTGTAGTCGTATTGTAATGTAGGTTTGATTACAGTGTTGTTGTGACTAGTTTCAATCAGTTTTTTTGTTATCTTGTTTCTTCTTATGTAGAAATGCTCATGCATGGAGGATCCAAACGAGCTATTTTAGTCGTATAGTAATGGAGGTTTGATTATTATGTTACTGTGATATATTTCAGCGTCTGAAACTTAAGTCCAAGAGTTCTCTTGTGCCTGATTTTTTCTTCACAAGGCTGCGTGAAAACTGAATGCCCATGGCGGACTTGTTCACCTTTATCACTAAGTATTACCTCAACTCACCTTTAACCATAAACCACCAACTGAAGTTAATGAGAAAATCATTTCCCTATGCATTTCTTTTTGATTTTCTGTGTAAACATTCTTGTACTGACTTTTTTCCATTTGAACTCCATTCATAATCCTACCTCCACAAACATTTTGATGGGTACTGGGCTTATCCTCTTGTAGTATAAGGATGACTCCCAGTGCTAACAAATATCTAATAGGATATAAATGGGGTTTAATGAGGGTTTTTAAATCCTCACACTTACTTACTAGTGGATCGTTGTCTAGCCTAAGCGCCTCTATTTGACTTTCCCACCAAGTTAAATCATGACCCTATAACTTCAATCTATCAAATGACATATCTTTTTCTTCATCTATCTAGTGAATGATAAAATAAAATTCTTGTTGTTGTAGATAATGACTCAATTATAAGGCATTTATCTCACCTTGGTATGGATTTATGTCCACTTTTTCTTCCATATTGAATAGGGACTATGAAGGGTTATCGACACTTGAACTTGACTTCTCTTTCTAAAGTTCTTTTAATGACTCCTTTCCTAGTTCTTCTTGATCTCTCAATTTCCCCTATGATATGATATTTGAGTTATAACCTCCATCATCTCCAAATGTTCCAAGCATTTTTTCGATGGATTCCATGAGGATTTTTATATTGTGACTAATGTCGGTAATTTGTGCTTCCAACCTCTCAAATATCTCTTCTACTAGACCTTGAGGGTTGTTATTCACAAACTCATTTTCCATGGAGAGGGTTTCTAAAACTTCCCTTTAAGCCGATTCTTAGTTCCTGGAACTTTCTAAAAATACCCCAATAAAACCTGCTTTGATATCAATATGATATATAAATTACCATGCATATTCCACTAGAATAGTTCTTCATAAAAAATCTAATAAATAAAATTGAAATATACACTATGAAGGTTAAATTCCTTTAGATCAAAGAATGTTTAGTTACCAATTTTATGCTTATGCATCAAACATATAAAATAGAGAAAATAGAGAACAATAAAATACAATAACATGATATCCACAAACTAAAACAAATATTTTCTCTCGGAAACCCTTATGGTATAAAACCTAGCTAGAAGGTGAGGTTGCTCTACTCTCTTTTCTATGCTATGGAAATAATACAATTACAAAGGAGAAGGAACTCTCTAATGGATTTACTCGAGACCTGTGGCTTGTTAGGAGACTACATAAAACTAACCCCCTCTGTTATGCTATTTAATTTCCCACTCCCATTTGGTCTACTCTACTATGGAACAAAATACCATAACATATAATGGAACCCCTTCTCCTCCTAGTGACCTAATATTTAACATAACACGATAGCCATATACAGGTAGTTTTATGACTTCCTCAACCCTCAAATTTTATAGGGCTTTGTACCTTATAGAATATTCTTCAAATTACATATGTGATCCAGGTGGATATTGGTGGTCACCCACCTATTCTAACTTACTCCTATTGACAGTTTTTAGTTCAACACATTCTTCTATACTTCTTTGTAATTGTGGGTTCTACACTTTCAGGGTTGTCTCAATCCCCACACATCTTCTAGGTGGATACTGGTGGCATCCCACCTAATACAACTGGCTTATTATGTATGGTTTCTTGTCAACACCTCTTTTTGTACTTTTGGGTCTGTTTTGGGGCCCTGAACAATGTTTTTTTTTGTCACGATAGTCAAACTATAGATGGAGGTAGTATTTTATGATGTAATGTGTATTTCTCAAAAACACCTTTCCAACGAGCTATTACGCACCTAAAACGGAGGTCGTATGCAAAAGTTACGACCCTGGGAAGTTGGGGTACCAACTTACCCATAAGGGCCCACATAACTTTTGGTGTTTCATCTCCTAGGGTTAGGTTTTTTGAATTCATGAGTAACGTTATAAAGGCCTATGGAGCCTCAATGTAATCATTCTTCTCAAATAGATGCACATAGCATCCAGATCTCTTCTCAGACATAGCTACCACTATTCGAGCAAGTGTTTTAGTTCTGCAGCTTTACAGTTTCAACCTCTTTAATTCATTCAATAGAAGATATTGTTCATTAGATATATATGTTTTTCTTCATATCTTTGTTTTTATTGTATTCATTCTATTAATCAATTTGTTCTTCTCCTAAATATGGATCAATACGTTTCTAGCCCCATATGAATGAGTAACGGGGGCTGACATGGCATCCTCTCATACCATGGTGGTCAATACAATAACTCAACTTGTAGGAGGCATAAAGTTTGCATACGAGCTTTGGTTGATGCAATTTTTTCACTGTTGGAAAGGTCTCAATGTGCAGAATAGTGTCACAAGGTGAAAATTGTGTTGGCAAATTTTTAATCTCAAAATGGGCCCAAAACGTTTCAGACCCAAATTTCCCAAATTGGGACCTACCACTAAAATGAACCCACAAGATGATACCTCCATTTTTTCCATTATGAAAGCATCAAGATAGATGAAAAATAATTGAATGATCCAATCAGGATAAAATGTGCTAGTTTTGTCTCCTTAGAAATTAACGTCAACCATGAACAAAGAAAATAAAATTATGAATGGAAGCATATAGAAATGAAGAAATATTTGTTGCTATTGTGTATTTTTAATCCATACATTTGTAATATTACTAATCTATTTATCTTAATCCAGTTGCTTAAAACATAGGAGTCATAACTCTCTTAAATGGATGACCAAACACTCATAATTGTAGTTAATAGCATGGAAATAAAATTAAAAGGTCTCTATCATATTTTACTAAACAACAAGATTATTGTTTTAGAAAATATTATTTTTCAAGAACCGACATTTTCTCTTTCTATTGATAACCTTATTGCATTATTAGTTTTGGTAAAAAAACATTTGCGTTGAAATAAAAATCTGTGAAAATGTGAGTATAGTTGGGAGTTAACATGAGGCTAGAAAGGGGAAGATAATGGGGCTCTACGGAAACCCTAAGTCAGAATCTACAAAATCTCCATTTTCTGGGCTTATGGTTAAAATTATTTTCTAAGGAGCTAATGATTAGTCAGAAAATATCGGGTGATACCTAGAGTATAAAATTGTTTTCATGGATCCATACAAGGAACTAGTTGACTATTCCCAAGACTTGCTATAAGGGAAGGAGATATGGGTGGAGTAAACTTTCATATAGGTGGTCCCTCAAGGTGGTTCGTTCCTCGATATGCCTAGGATCAAAAGTCAAGTGGAGATGGGAGGATGCTTCTCCATTGGATATACTTCTGAGCCTCATCCATACATGAAGTATGGGGGATTTATCCCTTTTGTGCACCCTATAGGTTTATTTTCAAATACCGGATTGGAACCAGGTGCTTCATATTTGAGATCGCCATCTCTTGATACCCTGTGGAGTCATTTTGGAGAGTTCCATTGCACTATCCCTCCCCTTTATTGGATAGAAATCCCTCTGTTGATAGATTATTCAACTAAATAAGAACCAGGTCTACTAGATATAAGGTTTCTTGGCACATTTACATCCAACGATGATCTAGGTGGATATCAGTCGCCACCCACCTCTTCCAACTGGCTCAAAACAGTTTTCTGACAATTTTGGTAATTTACTATTTTTAGCAGTTTTAACTTTTGCAGCCATTTTGAGGGCCTAAATGAAGGTTTTTCAGGATAGAGATTCTCAATGATATAAAAAGGCATGATTGAGCCTGCAAAATAAATCTCCTCGAAAATACCTTTCCAATGGGCTATCATACGCCTAAAATGGAGATTGTATGCAAAAGTTACGACTCCAGGAAGTTGATGTACTAACTTACCCAAATGGGGCCCACATGACTTTTGGCACTTCATCTCCTAGGGTTAGGTTTTTGGATTTCTAGGGTTTTTGGCATTATTTTTTATTGTAAAAAGGCCTTCAGAGCCTCATTTTAATCATCTTATTGTGAATGAGCGCAACCGTCACATCTCTTCTCAGAGATAAGCCGCCACCATTCCAACAAGCTTGTTTCCTCTGCATTTTACAGTTTTATCTTATTTCCTTATTGAATAGAAAACCAGTTTTACTGTATCTATGTTATTTTGTGTTAAGGACCTATTAATAATCTATAGTCATTTCATTCTTCTCATAAAATCTGGATCAATGGTATCAGAGGGGTGTACTCCTTGTCATCTCAATGCATGTCCCCAACGAGGTCGGAGTACAAAGAGTTGGGTCTCGAGCTTGTTTCTCTTGAGGAAAAAAGCTCTCGCAGACCCAAGAAACCTCTCATGGAAGGATAAAAGAAGGATGATGGGACAAGATATCCTTTCAAACTGTTTATTGAGGAATCCCTCATGCAACAAAGGAACGAGATGATGGATAGTTTCATGCAAATCCTTTGGCAGCTACCAACAGGTGACGCATCTTCTTTGAGCGGAGGCAACACCCCCTTCAAGGTAAAAATAAAATTTGATATTCCTATATTTGAAGGTCAGATAGATGTAGATGTTGTAGACAAGTGTTTGAATCTACTAGAAGGGTATTTTTTTATTCATAACTTTTCAAATAGAGAAAAAATTACTTTTGCGCTCCTCAAAGTTGTTCCCCATGTCAAATATTGGTGGGAAACTTTCTATGAGAAAAATGAAATAGAGGAACCCTCATTATTTATAGTCATGACCACCTTGGATTCCTTCAGGGATGTTATTAAGGAAAAATACTACCCTGTTGAAATTTATGACAACTTGTATACCAAATGGACCACACTGCGGCAAGAAAGAGACCAAGCAGTGCCAGATTTCAGGAATATCTTTCATACCTTGTGCACCAAGCTGGGTATCAAAGATTCAGAGCGATATCTAGTGCTCAAGTATCACGGTGCTATGGATAGAAACATCCATACTGAAATAGAATTTTTGGACATCTCATCCTTGGGCACGGCCTACCAATATGTCGTCAAAATCGAGCAAAAGCTCAAACAAAAGACGTGACAATTTGGGCCTGGGAACCCTTCACAAAAAAATCCAGGAAAGGGAGGCCCCAACCCACATAACAAAGGACAAAGAAAATATGGGTAGTATCATGACAACCAATCCATACCGCAAGCAAAGAAGGACACCGAAAAGACAAAGAAGGATACCGAGAAGTGGTGCGACTTCTCTAAGAGACCTTGGCATAACACTACTGACTGTCGCTCAAAGAAGTCGATGGTGGCCAAAGTGAAAGCCTCTGAATCAGATGCAGGTTCAAACTCTAAGCCAGAACTAGAAAGGGGAAGACGGATCATTGACACGAAACCCAGTGCCACCGTTGCTACCACCAAGCTCCATCCTGGTGAACCAGATGAGCCAGAAGAAGGAGAATGCCTCTTCCATTCCCAGATGTGGGTAAAAGGCACCTCGCTACACTTCATCATCAATAGTGGTAGCCAGAAGAACCTTATCTCAGTAGAGGTCATCAAGAGGTTGTCCCTACCAACAACACCGAACCCACAACCCTACAACATTGGATGGCTCCACCAAGGAAGCAATCTTGGCATCAACCAACACTGCCAACTGTCATACGACATCAATCCTTTCAAAGATGAGGTATTGTGTGATGTTTCTCCTCTCAAAGTTTGTGATGTTCTTTTGAGCCAACCTTATTTATGGAAATGCCATGTTGTATATGAGTCTAGGCCTTGTAGTGTTATTATTACTTTTAATAGGAAATTGTATAGGATAACCGAGGCAGTCCCACCTAGTTCTATTTCCTTGATCTCTGCTAAGAAATGTAGGAAGGTAATATCTCAAACATGGAAGTTTGTCTTCTTCGTGATTCTCTCTCAAAATAAGCGAAAGATCACAGCCACATCCAGGGTCTTTGTGACCGACCTCTCCTCACAGTAGAAGAAAGTAGATAAGGTCGTGGAAGAATACTCATATATCTTATCCTCACCTATTGGGGTAGCTATGCATTGCTAGGTCAAGCAACCCATCGATATGACCCCCCATTCATCGCTTCCCAATGGGCCAGTCTATTTCCACTCTTTGTTAGAGAATGAGGAGATCAAGAGCCAGATCCAAGAACTGATCTACGAGGGGCAGACTTGTCCTAGATCATCACCTCGCGGGAGCCCAATCATGTTGGTACAGAAGAAAGATGGAAACTGGCGAGTCTACATTGATTATTGAGATCTGAATAAAATCATAGTCAGAAACCCGTACCCGATTCCTCAAATCGACGACCTCCTTGATCAACTCACAGGGGCCAAATAATTTAGTAAGATTGATCTAAAGTCTGGCTACCACTGGGTATCGATAGAATAGACAAATGTATGGAAAACCACCTTCAAGTCAAAGGAAGGCCTTTTTGAATGGTTGGTCATGCCCTTTGGTTTGAAAAATTCTCTAGCCACTTTCATGAGGATGATAGATGATATATTGCCACCATTCACCAATAATTTTGTAGTGGTGTATCTGGATGACATTCTCATTTACAAAAAGACTTGGGTCGAACACTTGCAGCATATTCAGTAGGTTTTGCACACCCTGTGGTAGCACAAGCTATATGCCAACTTGGAAAAATTCTCCTTCGTCATGGACAGGGTCCATTACCTGGGCTACATAATTGATCATCATGGCGTACATGTGGATCCAGCCAAGATCCAAGTCATCCATGACTGGCTAGACCCAACCACACTCATTGAGCTTCAGATCTTCTTAGGTCTTGCTAATTTCTACCGCAGGTTCGTGTTGGCATTATCCCATATTGCATGGGCCCTTAGCCAAATAACCAGGGGTAGCGGTAAGGACAAATTTGCGCGGGGTCGGTCCCAACAATAATTGTTCGACAATTTGAAGCAGCACTTGTGCTCAGCCCCATTACTTTCACTACCAAACTTGCAACATCCCTTTGATCTAGAGACAGATGCTTCAGATTATGCGGTGGACGTCGTTCTCACTCAGCACGACCACCCTGTGGCCTATCATAGCGAGACACTATCAGATGTTGTCTGTAATTACCCTACTTATGACAAAGAAGTGTACTCCATTGTGCAAGCCTACCTCTAGTGGATACATTACATTATTGGGAAGGAGACAGTCATCCACTCTGATCATAAGACACTGAAGTTCATGCAGACATAAGGAAAATTGTAGAATGATCGCCATCAAAAGTGGTTCACATACTGGCAACAATTCCACCTCAACATCAAGTATAAAATAGGAAGCACCAATCGCATCGTTGATTGTGTCAGCAGACCTCTAGTCACGGCACTCACCATGGTGCTAGACACCTGTGGCCATGAGACCTATGTATGGTTCCAACTCTATGAGATGGACCCGAACTTCGCCCCCACTACCAAATGTTGGGTGAAAACATAGTTGTCGATAATTTCCATCTTTAGGATGCGTTGTTGTGTCGTCTGGGCCATATCTTTGTTCCATCAAGTGAGCAAGTGACGTTGATCTGGGAATCCCACTACAGTCAAGTGGCAAGACACTTTGACGTCAAAAAGACAATGGTGATTCTACAGAAACATTTCTACTGGCTGGAAATTTGACAGGGGGTCAGCAAGTATATCAGGTCCTGCACTTCCTGTGCTATTTCCAAACCGACCACTAAGAAATAGGGCTTTTACACCCCTCTTCCTTCTCCTGATAGGCCATGGGAATCCATCTCAATGGACTACATCTCAAGCCTCCCATCCACCAAGCAGGGAAATGACTATGTTTTTGTGGTTGTTGATCGCTTTTCTAAGATGGCGATTCTGGTTGCCTGCAAGAAAAACATCACAATAGAGGCCACTGCCAAGCTCTTCTTTTAACGAGTTTGATTACATTTTGGAATCCCACAAACCATTGTCTCAGATCAAGACAGTCTATTTCTCAGCACATTCTAGTCGAGCCTCTGGTCACTGTTGGACACCAAGCTCACCAAATCCATGGCCTTCCACCGCCAGACAGATGTGACACCAAGATCACGAAATCCAAGTCCTTCAGAGCCTCATTGTAGTCATATTCTTACGAATGAGCACAACCATCACATCTCTTCTCAGAGATAAGTCGCCACCATTCCAGCAAGCTTGTTTCCACTGCATTTTACAGTTTCAACTTATTTCCTTATTGAATAGAAAATCAGTTTTACTATATCTCTTTTATTTTGTGCTAAGAACCTGTTAATAATCTTTAGTCATTTCATTCTACTCATAAAATCTAGATCAAATGATCCTCACATTGGAGAAAATATTTGGGATACTAGTCCTAGTAGGAGTCGTTTACTTCAGAGGATTATTTCCTCTTCTCGTTTGATCCAACCTCATGTTCTAGTTACACTTGGCAAAGGTATCTCTTTGGTTTCCATAGTTTTCATGGAATCTCTTCTGGTACATTCGATCCATTCTAACATGGATGGATAAAGTGAAGGTTTAGAGGAAAACCCCATTGTTAGGGTGGAAGGGGAGCTCCCTATAGTAGAAGGAGAAATCATTGGTTCGTAGAAACATAATATCCCATGGAATAGAAAGAAAAAGTGCACAAAATCAAGATGGAAGACAATTAATTTAGTGGAATGGATAGAAATTAAGATACCTTCAATTTTTTAAATGGCCAACACAGTCATGGTGGGGAGAGAATGCAAGCATCGATTTGAAATAAAAACTCTAAAGGAATGGGCTGATAACAATCGGTCCAACCCTAGGACACCTACCCTCAGTTCAGTTGTTGGCCCAAGGATGGTTTATTTTCAAATTTGGTAAAGTTGAGGAGTATTAGGGGTATTTAAAAATATCATGGAGTATGGAATCGATCCCAATCCTACTAAAAAATGGATGCCTCTATTTGATGAAAGTAAGGAAAGAATGGATGTAGTCCTTGTATGGGTGCATATCCCTAGTATTCCTGTAGATTTTTAGACCAAAGAAATATTCAAGGTCCCATGGAATGCTATGGGCTCCTTCCTTGATGCAGACATGGCCTTCCAAACAATGGCAGATATAATAATATTTTAAATTCTAGTCTCGTTAGATGTCAGAGAAGGATTGGTAGAGGAATTGGAACTAGTGTTGAAGAACAAATCATATATGTATAAATTGGATTATGGGGGAATTCATTTTCGATGCTAGAGATTCCATCAATATGGCTATGTGGCTAGCCAATGCCAATTTCCCTTCAAGGTTTAGTCTAAAGGATCACGCTTGCAATAAAAAATGAAGAGATTTGAGTCTTAAGGGGGTTAGAATATTTGTTTCCCACAAAAGTTTAGGGAAGGTCGGTGACATAAAAATCAATCAACTAGGGGCTCGACATAGGAGAAGTAGTAGAGAGGAAGGATCTCAATATTTCAATACAAAAACATCAAGATATGGATAGAGATTCCTTGATTTCGCATCCAAGAAGCTCATCCTCCATGGTTCCATGTCCAGGAAATACACAATATAAAGGCATGTGTACTTATCCTCCCCATTCCATTAATGTTTTGATAAAATATTTGTCTCTTTCGGGAAAGGATTCTATGAGTTATTTAAAAAAACTCTCTTTCACTTATGGGGGATCGTATTCATATTCCTTTCCTGTACTGGAACCATCCATATCCTAATTCTCTCTTGTTCAAGAAAAAACCCTACACTTCATTGCGAGGTTTATATAAGATCCTAAGTCCTCTAGGGACTCATAAGAAGATGCAGTTGTATATCACCTCAGAAGCAGAGCTATCCTTGTTTTGTCCGATATGAGAAAAAGAGAAAATGGTTTAGGAAAAACACCAATTCCTATCACAGGGGGTATTGTTCGGGGATTCAAATCCCATCTCTCAAAATCAAAAAATTGGGTTCTTGTGCATATGGAAGATATAAAACAACTATCCATTATTGGGGTACTTAGAGCATCAAAAACCGTGGTAGGGGTATCCCCATTAACATTATCTCCTACAAATTTAGGGGTCTATCGAGCCCCTCCAAACAATCGGCAATGAAGAGACTAATGGAATCCAGTCATGTTGACATTATTCTTCTACAGGAAACCTTGGGGGAAGGAAAAATTATTGTCTCATTATTAGAGTCCCACTTCATACAATGAATCTTCATAGGTATGGTTTCCATAGGTCATTTCGTGAGACCGGAAATAGGGTGGAACACTAGATCTGTCAAACTGCAAAATTCTTGGGGGTTTCAGTTTGGTTTAGGGTGGAAGTTTGCTTGGTATACATAGGAATGACATTCTTCATAATAAACTTGTATGGACCATATGTTGATCAAGTTCCCTTCTGTGACTCTCTTCTCCAAAAATATTCCATTGGTAGTCAAGTCCACAATTTAGGAGGAGACATGTTGGCACAGGGGAAAACCTAGGGTTCAACTCAAACAACACACCAAAAAACCCTAAATATTGGCCCTTTCTTCAACACCTGCAAAACAGATGAAGTCTCACCCGAAGTATCAATAGGGGGTTGCAGGACACAGGTGTCTACAACTAGAGGAAATGAAAAATGATTCCAGAACAACAAAACAATGTAACCTAGAGAGTCTTTAACAATCTTATACTTGGCTTCATGAAGTTATCTTATATCTTCTAAAGTTCTATCTTTAGTATGGAAACAACAATGCAATAACAATATAACAGATAGAAAATAACAAAACATCAACCACAAAGAACAACAAGATTTGTGTGGTTCACCCTCTCCCTAGGGATACATCCATAGAACTGTATTTCTTGATATATTAGATGAAAACATACACTTTGATTTGTGCACTTAGCTGTAGATCTCTCTCTTTCTTCCTCTCTATCTCCCCTTCCCCACGCACCCAACTACAGGGTTGATATTCCCACCCAACTAAAGATCCAGAATACAGAATGCTCTTACAAACAATTCTCTCTCTCAATATTACTAAAAATGACGACAACAACAATAATCAACAACAACCAATAACCAACAATGATCCACAACCAAAAACAACCCTCTCGACTCTTATAGAACTTTATTTATACATTTCATGACTCTTGGAAAACCTTAGACCAAATCCCATGTGTCAAAACCCTAGGTATAAAACCCTAGATCCACATAGCCCGCATTTTAAGGGTTTCACTAGTTTGTTCTTCCTTCTTTTCCATGAGGTGCTCTAAAGAACCCATTAGTATATTCTTCCACTTGCTGAGTTGTCCATGATCTATCTTCTTTGATGCTTTCTCTTCCTTTATCTTCTCTTTCAACGACTTTCTTTTCCTTTACTTCCTTCCTTCTTTTTTTCTTCTTTAACCACTTGGACCCCTCCTCGGTTTGTGTTCCTTTCGTACACTTTGTAATTTGTCTCTCTTCTTCCTTAATCTTCATTTTCTTCCTTAATACATAACCAAGGGCCAATAGGCCCCCAACACTCACATGTGACTCGTCCCGAGTCACTGGAAGATTGATCCTTATGTATTACTTTGACTGCAGACTATGCAGAGCAGCCTCTGTTTTCTGTGTTGTCTCTCCCTATCATGTGCAGACTATATTTTCTATGTCTGGTACCTAATTTCAACTGCACTTGGTACCTATAACCTTCTTCCTTTACTTTTACTAAGAGATGTGAGGTAGCTAGTTGTCACAATACAAATTCGATCAGCTCCCATTTACTAAACCATACTTCCATTCTCCATTAAGATTCATCAACTGCACAACTCCTCCTTCTATAACATAGGAAACTTAGAATAGTTCGAGCCAATGTGTCATGAACTTTCTTGGATGCTTCATGAACTTGTTTTCATATAAAAGTACCAAATCTCTTTACTTAAATGATTTCTTCTTGATATCTCTGTCATGGTAAGTATTTTCACACTCTTTTTGTACCTGCTGAAGAAATCCTACAATAAACCTTTACTCCTCTGGTTCTATCAGCTGCACAAGCCTATCTTGAACAATGGAAGTGTCATCCATACTTGAAAATACTGCAATTTTTAAGCTAGGAACCAAATATTCCATAGGTACTACTCCTTCCTAGACATAAACTGACTTAAAGGGAGTCTGCATTGTTAACTTTTTTCAAGTGGTTCAATAATCCCATAGAACTGATGGAACTCTTAAATCCCAATCATCCTTGTTAACACTGCAAATATTGGTTAGTGTTGTCTCCAAAATCTTATTGAAAGATTCGACTATTCCATTCATTTGTGGGTGGTATGGTGTTCTCTTCTGATGGTGAACTTTGAACTCCTGATTCAAAGCTTCAATGGTTTTGTTAAGGAAGTGTGTACCTTGATCACTCATAAGGATCTTCAGGCATCCAAATATGGTTATGATATCATCAAAGATGAATCGCATAGCTGTAGTTTCACTACAGTCCTTAAATTATCTTGCTTCTTCCCATCTAGTCAAATACTTTGTAGCAGTGATGATGTATCGAGCTCCTGTGCACCTTTCTGGTGGGTTGATAGGTCCCACAAAATCAATAGCCCATTTCTCAAATTCTTGTAAAGTTAACTAAGGGGATAAAGGAATTTCATCCCTTCTAGATGGCTTCCCTATCCTTTGGCATACATCGCAGGCTCTGTAGTATTCCTTATCATCCTTATGTAAAGTGGGCCACTAGAGTCCAGCTCTGAGAACCTTATGCATTGTTTCTTTCCCTGCATAATGTCCTCCCGCAATGCCTTCATGTTCTTCTGCAAGAATCAATGGTCTTTCTGCCTCCATAATGCATCTCATCAAGATCTCATCTAGTCCCTTATTATATAAATGTCCAGCTATAATTTGAAAATATGCAGCACAGACTACCAATTGTTTCTTTTGAATGACTATATACTCATGAGGTGCCATTCCTATGGAAAGGAAATGGACTATCTCGATGAAGTGATCATTGAATTTCCCTATGGCCAACAACTGTGCATATGGTAGTGTATCATCCAAACTGGTAGTTTCCTCTCCATGTTCTAACCTGGATAAGTGGTTAGGTCCCTTATTCATTCTCCTTGGCTTGACCACAATTTGAAAGTCATATTCATGGAATAATAATAGCCATCTACATATTCTTCCCCTGGATTGTTGACTAAGTACTTCAATGCAGAATGGTCAGTAAACATCTTAAAATGTCCTCGCAACAAATAGTGTCTAAACTTATGCAGCACATATACCATGGCTAAGCCTTCTCTTTCAGTGGTAGTATAATTTATTTCATATGTAGAAATCTTCCTGCTAGCAAATGGATCATGTAAACATGCATCATTCAATTTCCTTAGATATACACAGATTCTGATTTCTCCTAACTTCTTATCTTGGACCACCATAGGGCTGATCCATTTAGACTCTTCAATAGGTTCTATGATTCCTGCTTCCAACATTCTATCCAATTCAATATTAACTTTCTTCTTGTACTTGGGATTCAGTCTGTAAGGTCTCTGCTTGACGGGCCTTGCATCTGGTTTCAAAGGAATCTTCATTTCTTCAATGGGCCCTTTAATTCCCTTCATGTCTGTCAAATTGGTTGGAAACAAGTCCTGGTATTCATGTAATAGTTTTGTAATCTTACTAATAGTAGCATCATCTCAATAGTCTCCAAACTTTGCCAACTTAGATGATTTCTTTGTTCCAATACTAACCTTATTAATTTTAATAGGCTACCCAATAAAAGGTAATTCGATTTGTGTCCCTTCTATGTCTCTTTCTCCTTCAGTTTCTACAATTTTTACATCCCTAGGGTCATCATCCTCATCAACATTAATATTATAACAACCCTGTAACTATTGAAGAGGCCCAGTCCATTCATATTCTTCTTGGTCAAGAGGAGGGTTAGGTGCCTCATCAAATACCTTTGTCTTACAATTTGTAAAGCCTAATATAATGTGGGGTACTGACTTTCAAATAATAACGTAGCTATAAAGTTATGGGTCATACCATACCAATCTACAGTGACGAAGTGCAGTTTTGGATGAAGATACCTATTGATAGGCCTAGTATATAAAGTGTTAATGAACTTATGTACCCACTTCTCTTTAGGAATGATGCTCCAGGCTTCCTCACAACTTCTCACATGGTTCTTAGGACAACTCTACCATGTGTATCGAACTCTGCAACCCTCATCTTGGTTTGAAAAGAACACTTTCATCAAGGTGTGGCATTGTACCCACTCCGTGATGTTCTTCTTGTGTGTTTCCAACCCTCTCGCCGGTGTTGCTTTCAAGGCTTCATCTAGTGCCAACAACCTCTATTGTGATGCTACAATTCCTTCAAATTCAAATAAAAATGTCTCTAAATTATTCAAGCCATCAAATGTAGGAAGATTACTTACTTTTGTGCCAATCCAACGAACTACTCTGATTAATCTAGCATAGCGCCACATAGAGACTTCATACATTTTGTTCTACCAATTTTTCATTGCTTCTTATGAATTCGATGAGCATGAACTTTCACTTCGCCAGCTAATATTTACATCTATTGTAGGATTAATGTAATCATGTTGTCCTACTGTCAGTTTAAATATGTTCTCTAGATCATAGGCACGATCTTCTTATCTTATAGTTTTTGTGTATCTATGACCTTCATTAGGATCAAGAGGTGCAATGACCCTAATCTTGTCACCTTCAAATGTCATTCTTCTCTTTTCTAGGTCAACAACATTCTAATTGTTGAAAGCCCAATCAATTCCTAGCAATGCAAGGTAGGGGTAGCTATCATCAACAATCTCAATCACTTTGAAGTATGCAAATGTCCCCACTCCGTCGATGTTCACAAGGACATGTTCTACTCTTCCAAAGGGGCTCACCGCATACTGATTATCCATCCTGAGCCTGATAGGAGAGTAAATCAACCTAGTTTTTCCCATCAATGCCCAAGTCTGCTTCGTCATAACATTTAATTCTGATCCCAATTTGAGGACCACATAGTCTATGTCGTAGTCTCCAATCTGAGAACTAAGGTGTAATTCCTTGCTTTTCCTCCTTTTTATAGATACTTGATTCACATCTCTACTCAACAGAGGATCTATTCTCCCAATTTCATATTGTCTTATCAGGTGTTGTAGTTCTTGCACAACTCTTTCATCTTTAATCAAATTGATGCAAGTATAAAAGAATTCCATCAGATTTCTTACCTCTTTTCCTTGTCTATCTAGGGCAGACTGATCAAATGTTGGAGGCATTTCACATTCCCTTACTTCTGGTTGTGCCCTAGATGAAGAAGCATGTTCTCCTACAAATTCTCTTCTTTCTTATTAAAAAATATGTTTTTCTTTCCTTGGATCAAATAATGGTGTCTTCTCTGAAGCTCTTTTGATCCCTGATCCATCTGTGGTCTTTCCTAGAGTCACCCTGTCTTCTCCTATGATAATGCCTCCTCTAGTAAACACAGTAACTCTGGTATCATCACCACGAGGTTCAACTGATATTAGTTGGACTTGTTGGTTTCCACCTCGTCTTTCCTGAATTTTTTCTAATAATACTGGAGAATCTTCAATGACATGTTCAAATGAATTACAATAGTTGCAAGTAGTACAAGGGTTATGACAATCCCTTACCAAATGACCTGGCTAGGTGCAGTTATAGAAAATTATTTAACATCGACCTCGACCCATTCCTCCTCCTCATCCTCTTCCCTTGAATCCCCCACAAGGGTTGAAGTTTCCTCTACCTAGGGAATTGAACTGTGCAATATTTCCTTCTGACTATAATTCTCCTTGAAATATATATGTATCCCTTGACCTTTCATGCATGAGGTCATAATACCTATAGTCCTTCTCATAATTCACCACAGATTTACAAAATGTGAAAGAAAGGTTGGTGGGTGTCTGGACATATTTTTTCATATAATAACATGATTCACCAGGGTGATGTCTATTTATACATACCTCACACCATGGTAAAGTAGCCTTCTTCAAAGGGTTAGGTGCTCCAGACGCCAAGCATTCATTAAATAAAGGATAGTTCTCTTTTTCATGGCCCTGTTCTTTACATCTGATACACCAAATATATTCTCTTTTCTCTTTTCCTTTTTCCTTCTTCATATCTTAAACCTGTAAAGATAAACTAGTGAATTGATTCAAAATCTGGCTCATACCTAGACTGGATTCTCCTATAGGGACTGCTCTAGTTTCATGGAAATATCCAGAGCTTCAGTCTACAAAGTGACCTTCTGTTGCATCAGAGGAACTCTAATATGTGGAAGGAGGGCAACGATGAACCATTCCTTATGTTGTTTGTATGGGATTTGAAAACTTAAATGGCCTGTCAAGGTATTAAACCTCTGATCAAACACTCAAACAAGTTCAGCCACCTTCTTCTTGATTTCCTTCAACTCTGTAATGCACCGTGACTCCGACTTAGTCTTCTTGAACTCTACACTCAACACAGTCTTAATGTCACTCAGCGGTTTAGGTTGTACAGATATTGTAACAAAATTCATGTTTCATCTCAAGGCGCGGTCCCTCAAGGTAGTACTAAACTGATCTCTCTTAACAGCTTCGTCGATGACTTTCTTAGTGATCCATACATATTCACATAAGAACCATTGATGGTCGGGATCCTCAGATCCATCTACTCTAAAAATGGGTAGCCTCATTTCATCTACCATGGTCTTTCCTAGGTTTCTTGACTGAGTATGTGATAAACTTCTTGTAACAGTACTATGAGTTCTTTGATTAATCTGGTTACTCTGACTACTTAATCCTACTAAAACAACAAGAGGAGTAATAATACTTACTTCGACAGTAGGCACAGTCCCTTAAGTTTATGGTTCCCCTCGGAAAAGTTCTTTAGTCTCTACTTCCTCTGCTCTTGCGGACTCTAAATACTCTTCGTCTGTTAGATCTTCTTCTTCTCTATTGTAGAATCCCTCATCTTTGTAACTCTGCTTAAACCAGTTCACAAGAGGAACCTCTCTAAATTATATCCCATTGCACGTGTGTCCAACCTCTCTGTCGTTGTCGCTTTCTCAATTCTTGAACATTAGCTTTAAAATCCGACGGATTACTGTATCTTTAGGATATTCTTCTCATGCAATAAAATCTTAATGTTTAACTTCAAGAAGTGTAGAAACTTCCCTCTAGGTGCCTTGAAGAAATACCTCTCTTCTTGGCTATATTATTCCACTATGTCAATAGCAAACTCAGTAATGTATCCTCCAATAGTATTATCAAACCAGAGATCTACTGCTCTATACACAACGTTATCAACTCTCTTGAATTTCTTGATCAACGTCAATGTCCAAACCACAGGTGGTATAGATATGATTTCAAAATGAATGTCTTCTAGTCTGGCTAACCACTCGTATAACTCCTTATGAACTCCTGTAAAGAAAATTTTGTGCACATTCGTAAACATGTACCTCCCCAACCAGTCTTTGTTAGGTCCACATATTGTACCCTTTTTGCCCATACTTTTTGCCATTGTTATACCCTTCACCACTTGTATTTAGACTCATACCATCGTTTCACTTGATCATTCCAAGGTACACAACGTCCTTTCTCATTACTATACGTTTAAATTGTTTTGCATGATATTTTACATCACTCTAGTACTTAACCATTGATTAGAAGCGCATAAGTGTCCATACTTGCAGAACAGCATTCAAGACTGATGCCGAAACACAGAAGCTGCTACAAAGTCTATGCTGAAACACGGGAGCTACTACACAAACCCGAGGACGCACATGCTGAAACACGGAGCTGCTACACAGTCCAAGGATGCAGATGCCGAAACACGAAGCAGCTGCA
>CBVK0103492202.1:0-29857 GCA_900067695.1 Picea abies
ATATATATATATATATATATATATGACAACCTTATAGATATCATAGATATTGCTTCACTACTAGCAAGCCTCTTCAGTACCCCGGTGAAGTTACCTACTTATCCCATTGAATTTCCTTTCACCACTTCAATTAACGAATTTGCATTTTGTTGAGATGAGGCAAATCAATATATGAATTTCCTTTCATCATATCTTTTAGACAATATGGGGGAAATCGAATTATGAATTTCCTTTCACCATTTGTCTTGGATTTTAACATTTTGAAGTGGGGGCAATCAATTAATCGTGTTTTAAAAATATTCTTTTGAGTTTTTAGAGTCAGGATGAGTCTCTTTATTTCTATGAATACTAAAAGGATGAGAAAGGAGAAATAAAATCTGAAGTGGAAAGAACTTGGGGAGAGGTGAAAATAACCAAATCAAGGATTTGTAGGATCTGAATCAAACATGTCCTAGTCCCACACAAGTTTGTGTATTAAGTTCAGACTTCTTTCTAGTTTATTTATTATTATTTTTATTTTTTATCTCAGAGATGGATTTAGAATTTTTTAGCATGAAACTCCAATTTATATTTTCTACATCTCCAATTTTTAGATCAGGTGATAACATCATCATGAGAAAAACTTCCTTTACATTTATTTCAATCATTTTTTTAAATTTTACTCGGATTATAAAGAAGAATAAGAACTCATGCCTTTTTATTTTGAATTTTCACTAAGGAATATTATTTATTTATCACCTTTTTTTAGAGAAATAAAAAAGACGAGTGTCGAGTTTTTCTGAGTCTCATCTCCTGTTAAACAAGACCTATTATGAAAAGTGCCAAGAAAATTAGACCACGTTCCTTCATCCTTATGAGATCTGAAATCAACCCTGTCAAACTATGAACCCTGTCATTGGGCTATGGAGTCATAATGCCTAAAAATTGAACCATACTGGATGCCAAACTATGAACCAAACTACTGAACTGAAATAAAAATTTGAACTATAATGTTGAAATGAAATGTTGATTTGGACAACTTATTTATATACATTGACCCTACACTAATCATGATAAATTCCATTGATCAAGTAATATGAAATTTCCAATGGATCCATGCAAATAGTGGATTTATTAACATACCTTGCTTGCTGCTAAATTAAAGAATGAAAAGATAATATTATTTTGCAGCAAAGAATGAATAGGTAGTTTTCTCTTACTGTTGTAGTTTCGTTGCACACAAAACACTGCAACACTTTGGACCTCTTGAAGAAACTACTCCAACCAAACAACTACTGGATCATGAAAAGATAAATAATTTTCAAAATCAACTGATACCTCTTCCTGCTGACCAAGTTGTATGAAATTCCTTTGCACACTTTCTCCACTACTGATCTTTTATTTTTTAGGCTCGAGAATGTCATATTTGGGCTCACTAGTCTATTGCTAAATAATTTCTAAATAGGAAGAAGAGATCAATTGCTCCAATAACCCCTCTTTATCTCCTTCATCGTCTATCCAAGAATCTTCTTCATCACTGCATACACAGGCTGATTGCTTTTACAGTGCAACTGATAATTTTCCTGTTGAACATAACTCTCTTAAGAAAAAGAAATAATTAGTTGCTCATCAACTTCAAGATCACATTCATCACAGTTATCAAACAAAGGAGAACTATTGTATGTTTCAATGCATGTTGGGAAATAAATATTGTTTTCTTCATCCTCTGGATACTCATCATAAACAGGCTGATTATATAAAAATTTTGAACCTTGACTTTCAAAAACCTACATTTCTTGATGATCTAGTAATGATGATTGAATACTAGCAGCTTGATCAAAATAAGAATTTAGAACAATAGTTTGATCATGACAGTAATTACTATGAACATTTGGTACAATGAAAAATGCACTTATATTATCATTTCCATTATTAGTATCATTACCAAAATCATATTTTCCAAGAGCTGGTTGTTTATAAATAAGCCATTGGTCTTCGCAAGGATCCAGATCAGTAGAATATTCATCATCTTGTCTTTGATCTTCTTGAAATACTGGAGGGTTTGCAAGGATTTCTTCATTTTTACTTGAAATCATTTCATCTTCGTTCTTACTGTTGTAAGAAACCTCTTCTTGATTTACTTTAAAGTCTTCTTCATATAAATTTTCCTAATCTATTTGAAGGAGATCTTGTTTTTCTGCAAATTATTCTTCATATATTTGACCACAATTTCTATCATGTTCTGATTTTTCATCAACAAACTGATTATCTTTACAATATTGTTCTATGAAATCTAAATTACAACAGTTTTCAAAAATAAGATCAGATGGATAGATCCTAGGAAGATAATCTCCCCATTCTTTGATATCAGGAACAATGTTTGGAAAACCAAAAAACGTTGTAAAGTCCAAAGGAGCAAACCTCGCAGAAATCTGAGCAGTGAAAGAACTTGACATCTTGAAACCAGTGTATTTTCCAGTGAATCATGTGGAGTCTTCGAACCAAGGAGTCGCTAAGTGAATGATCAAAGCTAGTTGAATGCCTATCCCTTGTTCACCATCAAGGAATAGATATAAGTTTTTTCGTACCCCAGGGAAGATATAGACATTCAAAACCATCCCCAGCAACGACGCCAAAAAGATGGTGTCCCTGAGATTGATTCTAGTCTCAAAGAATAATGTCAGGCATCAAACATTTAAAATGAAATGTTTATAAGTTCTTCCTTCTACCTTCAATTTTTTGAGAAATAAATTTAAATGAAATTTATGACAAGATAGTACAAAGGTTGTATCTTGTTATCTGAGTCATAATTTTAATTTCAAATGATGTAGAAATGATTTATAGAACTATTAAAACAAATCTAGGTATCAATTACAGATAAGTCTCACCTTGTTTGCAATAGAAGAAAAGTAGAAGATGTACCCTTGAAAGGAGATTAAGAATGCAACAATTCACATAGGTCACGGGTCTTGTTTTTACTCACAGTATTAATAGAGGAAAAACTGTAATTGAATGGAGTTATGATATATTATGATCATAGTAGACGTATTACTAAATTGTAATCATTCACTCTTCAAGAACTACAGAAAGAAATTCATAAGAGATGGAAACACAAAGGAAGCACATAACTCAAATGGAATGAAACTCAGAATATTTGTCTACACTTGTATTAATATTCAAAAAGGTTTTCTCTTTTACATTAGGATAGAAGCCACCTTGAATAGATATAAGGTCTATCTATTTATACAAAAATTGTCTCAACTAAAATTAGTTAGACTTTCCACAATATCTATTCTAAATATAGAATACAATCTGAAAGGAAAAACATAATGTAGATATTGTTGAGTTATGGTTTGATGTGATGGCACTTTATATTCTCCTTCATTTGCTTTGCGTGGTGCCATAATCCTCATGGAAATGAAATTAACCATCCTGTAACAAGAGAAGTCTGTAAGCTCTTAATTATCGAATGAAAAATTCTAACTGCAAATGGAAAAATGAATTGAAATGTTTTATTCATAAAATATATCTTCATATTGATTTATTTACAGAGAGATTATTAATGGAATTTATTACCTAGAAAATCACGATATTTACTCAAATATTAACTTTAGTCATTAATACTTTGGCGGTTCGACGTTCAGAGGTTTTGAATGAAGGATGATAGAAATCTTGCGAAGGCTGAATTTCCAAAGAAGTTTATCTCTAATTAATCATTTTTATGTTTTAATTAATCATGATTAAAAAACTGTATTATCCTTAAGTACTTCGGAAGTTTGACGTTCAGGGGTTTTGGATGTAGCATGATAGAAATCCTCCGAAGGTCGAATTCCAGGAGTAAACATTCGAACCGTTATAAATATTTCAGGGCTTCAAAAATCCAAAGATTCAGTGTTTCGTTACTTCGAGACTTCGGAACTTCAAGACTTTGGGGATTTGGCCATTTAGATTTCTTGAAACTCCTGAAGTGTGAAGCTCCAAAGTGACTATTAAAGGTTTTCTTTTAACGCTCAAGAAAATTTTATATTCTGGAGATCACGAGAACCATTTGATCGACTGAGTGTAACTCATCGACGAGCGACAATGTAAGATCCTTATTAATATAATACAAGGAAGGATTTATTTAAAGTAAAAGGTAATTTCATAAGTTTTTTTTCTTTTTAGAAAATTTTTATTTCTAAGATGTTAAAACAAAAGAATAAAAGTTGAAAATTATAAGTGTTCTAACAGGGTATATGGGGTGGTATTTTGGTATGCTATGTGACACTATTTTCATAACCGATCAAGTTCATTTCCACATAATTCACCACCATTTTCAATCCTCATCACCTTCATATTCGTATCTGTCTGGTTTTCTACAAGAGATTTAAACTCTTTGAATTTTTGAAAATCCTATGATTTCTTGCTCGGGAAATATATCCATGTCTTCCTAGAAAAATCATCTATGAAGGAGACATAATAAAGGGATCCACCAAGTGAAGGCACTAAAATATGGCCAAGCACATCACTATGAACCAACTCTAGAATCCCATTTTCCCTTTTCGGTCCATATGGGAACCTCACCCAAATTTGTTTTCCACATATACATTGTTCACAAAAGTTGACTTCTAAATTACATGTAGGAAAGTCTTTGACCATACCTTTGTTATGCATAGCTCGAAGTCATTTTTCTCCTATGTGTCCCATCCTCTCGTGCCATAGCACGGTCGATTCAAATTCATGATGACTTGTCAAGTCAATCTGAATTGACTCAGCCTGAGTTGAGTCAAAGTCGAGTCAACTTCAGGAAAAGTGATTTTGTTGCATCCAGTCGAGTTCACATTCCCTAGTAACTTGTATAGGGTTCCAATCCAAACTCATTTCATTAATACCATTGCACCTATGACCATATTGCATGAATCCTTATGAAATAGAGTGTCTACCCTTGCATCACACATATTTCTAAAATATATCAGGCTTCTTGCCAAACCTGGAATGCATAGCACACCTAGAAGGGTTCTACTCCTCCCATCATGCAATATCAATCAAACTCTTCTTTGTCCGATAATTTTGGTCTTCGATTCGTCCCCCAAGAACATGTCTCCTCCTTCATATTGTTCATATCCACAAAACCATTCTCTATTTTGTGTCATATGATAGGATGCTCCTGAGTCTATCAACCAAACATCTTGATCTGACTATGTATTAGTTGACCCCAGGTACAAATCACCTCCCTTATCTAGAGTGATATTTCTTTCATTCGACTACTTCTCATTGGATCCTATACTGACTTCCATTTACTTCTACTTGTATTCCCTTTTTGTAATGCCCAACTTTACCTCATTTCTAGCATCTTCTTGTCAACTGAATAGGGGATTCAGATATACCCTTCGACTTAGAATTTCTACCAGATAATTTTCCTTTATCTTTGTCAACCGATCGACCTCTCACAACTAAATCATCTTTGGTTGATCCTTCCATGTTATTCCTTATCATTTATTTTGACAGTAGAGATGAAACCAGATCTTCTAGCACTAATGTGGTTGTATTGCTCCCTATAGCCACGAATAATCTATCCCAGGAGTTTGGAAAATAACATAATAGGATAATACATTTCTCCTCCTCGGTGATTTTAATATCCATAGAATATAATTATCTTATAATGGTATTAAACACATTTAAATGCTTAGTCATTGAACTTCCTTCACTCATCCTCAGAAGATATAGTTTCTTTCTGAGAAACAACTTATTTACCATGGATTTCGATCGGTACAATCTCCCCAACTTGCCCCACATTTTCTTGGTTGAATATTCACCTGGAACATTTAGCAGTACCGAATCTGCAAGATAATGTGGAATCGTACTCTTTGCTCTTCTCTCAAGTTTCTCCCATTATTCTATCGACATACCTGTCGGCATGGTACCTGGACAAAATTTTGTCCATTTTTTTCAATGTACAAGGATATCTTCAATTTTAAGCTTCCAAAGCTCAAAATTTTGGCCATTGAATTTTTTGATCTCTATTCTCGAGCTGCTCTCCATTCTTTAACACAATCTTTAAATATTTGTGACTTATGAATCTTACTGAACCTAGGGTTTATCTCAGATCCAAGGTTGTTAAACCAAGCTATGATACCACATTTTAGTAAATGAGGAACAATTCCATGCTAAACCTAGAAGAAGAGAGGAAGAAAGATTTAATCAAAAAAGTAAATGACAAAGAAAACACATAGTACACACCGATTTTATCCTGGAAACCCAAATCGGGAAAACCAACATTCCTTGATTGTTATTCTCTCTTATTTTCTTATTCATTCAAAATAAAAGTTTACATGTCTAACCTTAGTCCACAACTAAGACACAATCAACAACATACCTTCTTGATTTACACAAGAACAACCCTATATCCAATTCGACTTACATATACATGAGCAACAACCTCTATGATTATTGATTGATTCATTAGCTTTTACAACATTACAACATGCCTTCTTTATAGGATTTAAGTAGGAAAAACCCTAAAGAAAATGTGCCCAAAAATGGTTACAGATCCATGAATATCATTGGCTACACATCCTGTGAATATGAGGATTCTATTATAGTCAACTACCAAGTCATATATCCAGTCGAATACCAGTCATCCTCCATTTGGTATTCAATTGGTTTCCACACACCCTCATGTCGACCTCTTTTTAGTTGACCTCTTCGAATTTACCTGGTTGAGCCACCTCAACTTTCAAATTGTTGTCAATTCCTTCAACTTCGATTGTTAGTTGATCCACCTTGACTATAATTTCACTACAAAGAATATAACAACCCAACACTTTACTTCCCATTGAATATAGAACTCAATGTGTTCCTAAATTCAAGTGGCATTGCAGTGCTCTTTACTTTCCATTGCACATAGAACTCAATATTCAAAGCATAATAAATTAAAGACAAGGTCTTGGAAAAGTGTTTCATTGCAAACGAATGATGCAACACACCCTCCACAAAGGAACCCATAAATCAAACAATATGAATCCTTGATATGTCAAGAACTCCATGCCCAAAAGTCTTCCCCCAATCCACCTCATACTCATCACATGATCTAGATAGGGTATTCTTGGGAAACATTCCTTGACTTGGGGATTGGTTTACCAAATAGGGCACCATGACACTCCTCCCATACCTAAATTTGGAAAAACTTATAAGGTATTTCAGAATTTGTTTAATTTTAAAAGGGGGGATTTGATGCACATGTTTGGGTGGTTCTTGTATTAAATGTGGCTTACTTAGCATGATACTTGTGACTTGTGGACCCTTGGAGGGAGTACTTGTTTCTCTTTGTAGGACCTTTTCTATAAGATGGATGTTGGACTGCGCATATGGAAGACCATGGATGATTAAATTTGCACCTAGAAGATGGATGATGATGGCCTTTGGAGGCCTATAATATCACACTTCAATCCATTCACGTTACCTTTGAGTTGGGTTTTGATGGATCACATGGTGGTTATATAGGAGGAGGCACATGGAATGAGATCTTTTCATGTAAGAGCATGATATATGGCCTTTGGAGGCCCAACGATATCATCTTGGAGGCTTGACGTCTCACTTTATCCCTACATCACCCTTCTAGGGAACGACACCACCCTTTCTAGGGTTTTATTTTATGTAATTTTTATTTTTACAAATTGTAAGGGAAAATTAAAGGGGTCGGCTCTCTTATATTTTGTTGTTGACAATTTTATGTTGAAAAATAGGTCAAGGTTGCTCCATATAAATAAAGAACCTTGGAATTTCAATTTATCATCACATTTTTCTCACCATTGTGAGAGGCTAAGCCTAAAAGTTTCTCCCTCTCATGTTATCTCTCTCTTATACACTAGTGCACTATACTTGGTTGTTCAAGTGATGGATATTCTTTGCTGATTTTTGGATTGTGTTGTTTCAATTAGGGTTTTCTCTCTTGGTATATTGGTGAAGTAAGTAAATTTATGCAATATTATTTCATGATATTAATGTTTTATGGTGAAATCTATGTGGGCATGATAGATTAGTTGCTTAGTAAAACCCTAGCAAAGGAGGATAAGTGCTTCCTCCTCTCACAAGGTTAATCTTATCCAAAATTTGTGAAGAATTCCTAGCTAGGGTTAGATTCCTAAAGCCCTAAAGTTCTAGCACTTTAGTATTTTGGCCCTAGACTCTTGATTGTGACCTAGTTGAAATACCTAAGAGGGTAGAAAAGGTTGCTAGAGCCCAAAAGTTCTTGCTCTCTAGCAATCCTTCTCCTCAAGGTTTAAACCCTAAGGCCCTAATGTGTTATAAGCTTAGAGTTTAAGCCCTACCTCTTATCCTTTACTAGATTCATATCGAAACATATTGCATTTTTGTTGTAAAGACTCCATATCCCTCAAAGGCACTAATCTTTAAGCTCTCTTATGGTGAAAATGATCAACAAACTCTTCATTTCAATTCTCTCAAACTTCCTATTAACTTTACTAACTCTAACTTAAGCTAATTGACTAATAAGTTTGTTGTTGTTGAAAAATTTTGTTACATCCATATTGACATACTCTAATTTGCTACATAAATTTCTCTAATAGTGGTCAAACATACCCATAAATTGCATCTAACAATTGGATAATTTTCTATTGAGTTAATGCTAATTTTTCATAGTGAATTGTTGCAATTCTAAAGTGTAATTTTCGTTGTTTTTATAATTTATGTATTGTTTTTGTACTGCATTTAATTGTTGCAATTTCATAATAGACATAGTGATTTATACTGTCTAGTGTCTTAAAGAGGTGTTATTTGCATGCTTGTACTTGGAAATAATTATATATATGCTATAAGTCTTCTTATTTTAGCCAGGTACTCAAACACATCTATACCTCTTAGTTCTCCTTGACCCAGACCTTGACTTAGGTGACAAGAGAGGGGGCAATAGTATTGGCTAAAAAACTTGCTTCTTTGATCCCTTGAGGTCACTAGGGAATCCTCCCCTTTGGTGGACCTCGTCCATCACTAAAATGAGGGGATTTCTTACTAAGGTGGTAGTGGTAGGATTTCCTATAGCTTGCGTTGGGGCTTCGCACAAGTAAAAATTCTACGATGACATTTTTTCACCATTTCCAAAGAGGATTGAGTCATTCTCTTCAACAACATATATTTTGGTAAACTTTCCCCAAATCCCTCATTTCTCAATTTTATTTAGCGACTCCATTGAGGGTAGTTCCCTAACCTTCCTTTGATCATCTAAGGGGGGTCATATAGTGACTCCACTGACATATTCCTAGGTGTCATCATGCTCTCATATTTGTGATGCAACATTGGAACCTTGGGATGACCATGAAAGATATCTTTATATTGATTTTGAGATCATTCCTCGATACCCAAATGAGTTTGATATTGATGCAAGATGGTTGGAAGACCATACAATGTTCAAGGGTTATGTTATAATTCATATTGTAGAGTCCTTGAGTACATGTGGGAAACAAAACTATAGCACAAGGACATATGAATAAAGTTATTTATAAATTTCCTTCCCTTGGAAGTGAAAAATTGGGTCAAGGATTGTTGCAAGCCAAAGGGAATATCTTCACTCATAGATCTCATTAGTAGATTTATTGAGTATTAATGCAAAAATAATCATACATATTGTTGGTCCTTAGATTAAACTTAAGGATCAAAGGATAATGTCAGGCATTAGGAAAGTTTATGAGAGTATGTTTTTAAAGTGATTTTTCTACCTTAGTTATATGAGAAAAAATCCTTAAGTGAAATTAACAATTTGACAACACAAAGGTCGTATTTCGTGTCTGAGTCAAAATTGTAATATTGAATGGAGTGAGAGAATGATACAAAACTGTGAAACAAAGCAGGGCATCAATTGTTGAAGATTCCTATTTTGTTGCAGTATAATAAAAGATATAATGTAACCTTGAATAAAGTATAAAATGCAGGAATCTATACAACAAGCAGGTCTTGATTTACTCATAGTAAATGTAGAAGAAACGTTTCTTACTTAATAAATTACTGATACAAATAAGATTGTAGTAGTAGTTGTACTAAATTGAAATCAAGCGTTTATCCATGAATACATAAAGAAATGTTGAGAAATGTAAAAAAAAGAAACACATAACCCAAATTTTAACAAAACTTGGAATCCCTGTCTGCACTTGTATTAATTCTCTATAAGGAGATTTTTCTCTGTTACAATCGACAAGAAGCAACCTGAAATAAGTCTTTGATTTATGTATTTATACAAAATGGTATCAACCCAAAATGGTTGGACTTCTCATAAAAAGTACTAACTATTACAACATGAAAAATTTAAAGGTTCCATTTACATCTACTCTGTCTCTTCGCCTGCATGTAGAGACATTTCTTCTTCATATCCTCCAACCTAGAAACAACAGGAATCTGATTATGACCTATGTGGATAGTATGTTCAAATTGTCTCATTTATTTCCTGATGCGATGGATTTCCCATGTTTGACAAAATGGATGCATCTTCTTACTAACTGCACTACTAAACCAGAAGATTATGTTGTTTCATTCGCCTCAAAGATGTACAACTTCTTTTCTATATGAGGAAAACTAGCCTATATTTTCTTTGCTTCCAAAGATATAGTCTATAGTTGTAAACTGGGATTTACTATCCATCTATTTATCTAGATAAGGTCTATTTGTTTCAATTGTTGGATGTTCGTTTGGGCTTCTTCTATGCTTGTCTTAGAATTATGTTGATTTTTCGTTATGTGAATTTTCCCTAAGACCTCAGAGATGCTATCTCTTTCAATATCCAATAACCCTTTGTCGAGTGAAGACAATGCTTCTTCACAAGATTTATTTACTTCCCTGGATAATCTTTTGCTTTCAGACAGATTTGTCTCCCAAGCCTTCAGGATTGTGTCGCCTCAGGTTTGGTTAGAAAGAGACAATCGAGGGACCTTTGCTACTTCATATTTTTTCGATATTAAAATGGCCTCCTGGAACTTATCCCGAGATGTAGTGGCTTCTCCATCCTTAATGTAAATGTTATTTAGAGAAAGGTCTTCCACTCGAAAACATCTTTGAATAGTTTCCACTTTCGTAAAAAAATCTTGCTGGGCTAATTCCATCTTTGTGTGCACCTCCAATGCCTAAGCTTGGAAAGTTGCCATCTCCACCGCTATAAATTTAGCTAAATCTATCTTGGCCTGAAGTTGTTTGATCAATTCTTCCTCCTGAGTGGTTAATTCTCTATTGGCATGTGAATTCTGAGATAGATCATCTAGGTTGGTTTTGAGATGTTGAATTTGCTTCCTGTCACTGGCTCTGATTTGTTAAAAATATTTATTCATATGATTTCTCACCTCTTTTTCCATGGTTATCATCTGGTCTTGCAACTGGCTTACCAACATATTTCTCTATTTCAGTTGATCCATGAGATTTTCCACCGAACATTGATTGGTCGTGGAAAAGGCCCCCAACAAACCTGCCATCTCCCTTTCGAAATCTGTATCATCTAGACCCTTTTCGTCATACAACATCCTCTACCTTTTTACTATTGCACCATCCTTTTGATGTGTTTCTCTTTTCACTATAGCCCTTCTGTTCTTGCTGGAAAAAAAGTCGGAAAGGGGCATTTCTTCAGCTGAAATTGGAGTAAGGTATTCTATAAATATGACTTCGGTATTTGGATTTCCCTGACTTGACTGTAAAGGTGTTAATGACATAATGGGACTACCTATTTTGGTAGACGGTTGTTGACCTGCTGTGTCAGTAGCAGGTTTATTTGGTGTGGATGGTATGTATCTTGTCCCTTTTTTTATCAAAGCTTCAAAGTAAGCATTTGCTTGATTATCTGGTGGACTTGATGATGTAGTGTCCACCTTCTGTGTTAAAACTTCATTTTTATTTGGGTCGTCCTGAGTATCCCGATCACTAGAAATCACTGTCTCCAAACCCTAGGCTGCATCTTCCTATGTAGATGAAGGTGTCTGAGGTTCTCCCTGTAAGACCTTAGGCAAACTATTCCTTCGGTGCCTTTGGAAATTGTAGAAACTGGCTAGTTGATCCGGAGCCAAAGTTCAGACTCTGCTCAACACTTCCTGATACGACCTGACCCCCCGGAATATTTCATCCTGTGGGGAAACTTTGTGTACATATTTCTTTAGATTGTATATATCTAGGTGGGTATCTATGATATTCTGAGGATTGTGCTTCTTGAACTCAATATTAACCAATTTTATGTCTTCTAGGGCTGCAGACTCTACTTTCAAGTGACCGAAATATAACAATGCGAACACACCAACCTAAAGAGGGAAGGTCGCCCATAATTTTTTTTGTGCCACTTTTAATTATTTACTGATTCCCCCTGTCATGGTTTGATACGATTCCTCTCAGCACACCAGCCGATTTGGTAAAAACTTGGGTAAATCATGTAGGGGAACTGAACACCCAAAAACCCTAATGTAGGAAAAATGTTCCTCAATATACCCGTCTTTTATTTTCCCTAGGTTGGCCATGATCTTGTCTGAAATATTGGGAGGCATGAAACAATAGAGGGTGATATGCATCGATACCACCACGTAATGATAGATTTCATAAAATAAATCTCGAGATTTATCCTCCAAGAGCTTGGAGTGATAGTGATGTATGGGCTTGGTGTTGGTCAGGGCCTAGCTCCATATCATCAAAGGGAACGACGTCATAAAACAATTGGCATCCATAATGTATGTCGACATGTAGAAAGGGGCGAGTTTCCCTTTGGCCTTCAACTACTGATACTCTATGATTTCCTTGGTCAAATTGTCCGATAACATCTTGGACCAGTTGAAAGAAAAACATTTTGCTACTTTATGCATGATTGGTACCCATGGAAACAAGAAATGAGTAGAGTTCTTCCTACGAAAAATTCTACACAACATCATAGCCACATAAATCATATGGGCATCCAATGCTGCTGTGGCATATATGCCATGGGTGAATGCTCTGAATTTCTCAGGGTGTCCCCGCCACTCCTTGATCAATTCAGGGTAGTGCTTTCCATATTGTTTTCATTCTACTTTGTCAAACTCCATTAGGAAAGAGGCATTGTAACTGTATTTGAAAACTAGGGATAATTTATACATTACCCATATATGCTCTGGTCGAAAAGACCCGACAACCACTTTCTATGAATTGCAGATGCTCCTGGTTGCAATGTCCATGTTCTCCATAGCCCAACCTATCATGTCATTGTATGGCATGAGCCTTGGCCACACAACTATTTTGTGCAGCTTTGATTGAGCTATATCCTCGAGCTTCGTCACATGGGTTTCGGTCACATCATCACCCGAATCATATTGGCAGTTTATTAGCTCTTACTGCAAAATATCAAACACCTGCTTCCAAGTTTTCACGGTATCTATAGCTCTCGGTGAGGTATCTGAGAGAACATTCGTGTTCGGTTTCACGCTCTCACCAACTGACTTAGCCATTTTTCGTGGCGCCATGATATTACGAGCTCAGAATTGTGCTACTTGTTATAGGGAAACACGTAAACTTCTTAGCTTGCTAAAACTTGTTGTTATGAAGGAATGAAAATAGAATTAAAAATCCAATATCCTTATTCATCTTAAGTGTATTTATTTGTGAATACTTTATTGACGATGCATTCATTTACTTTAATGAAAAAATCTATGTGGTGATATGCAATCTATATGGAAATTTTTACCGTTGATCTGTTATTAATGCCATTAATATTTGGGGGTTCACAATCGGGAGCTTGGATGAATAAGATTTGAATTTACCCGAACTATGATTTAGCGAAAAGTTAATTGCAAGATAATCATATTTAACTCATTAATTAATTGTATTTAACTTTAAGCCTTTTCAGGTTTTTAGACTTCGGGATATTTGATAATAGCTAAAGATAGGATCCCCGAAACTCGAAATCATGACGAGGTTAATCATTGGATAATTATCTTTAACTTTAATTAACCCTCCTTAGTGTTTAAGGTATTTTGGAAGTTCGAACTTCATGAATTTAGAGTGATGAATGGAGAATATCCAAACTCCAAACACGAGAATTTATTAATTAACTTTTAATTGGTGTTTAGCTTTTAGACATTTACTATTTCGTACATTGGAAAATTAACTTTATTAAATTTTTGATAGGCCACTACCCATAGTGATGTGTCAAAGCTTATGAAGGTATACGTGTATGGTGACTAGGATTTTTTCGAACACTCTTCAGTATCGAGACTTTGAAGTTGTGACATGGAAAAATGCTTGAAGTGCGAAACTCCGAAGTACGAAACTCCAAAGCAGTCTCTAGTGGCTTGACCTTTTAATAATCAGGCGGCTCCAAAAACTCAGGGAAAAAGGAATTGTTGGCCCTTGACCAAGTTTTTGAGAAACTTGGTCACGTTTGACTAGTTTTGGGACTTTGATAGGCTGGTTGAAGGCGGACCGCAAGGCGAAGTGGAGATCATGGGATTTTGGCCCCTTCTTAGGGAATTTTTGGGTTTAGGGTTTATGTAACGAGTATGGGATGTCGGCCCATGGGTTTACCCATGCCTTGGCCCCTTTTGTAATGTATAAATAGAAATCTAGGCGATGTAAGTAGGAAGACGTGGTGTAATTGCTATATTGTGCTAAGTGCAAGTGATGTAAGTAGTTGGATCTATGTGATTGAATTAGCTTTGTGCATGTTGTGTGCATGAGAACTTGCAGAGCTAAGTGCAAGTGACTCTAAAGAGGATTTGTGTTGTAACCTAGCTCAAGGAAGGAGGGTCTAGAGAGGTGTGCATAGATCTCTTGTCCTATGCAGAGTGGGTTCTTGTGGCTCTGTTCTTGTAGAAGTTTGATAGAAGACAATAAAGAAGAGAAGGGTTGGTGGATGTAGCCCCACACTGGGGTGAATCACGTATATCCTGTGTTGTGGTTTCCTTGTGCACTATATTTGTTATGTTATTGATGTAATTTATGCTTAGTGTAGTGATACATGTTAGATGCACCTGATATAATAGTATCTTAGTGCTTAGTAATGGGAATGAATGCTAGATCTGATCTATTTCTATATGTTAAGTGCTTGGATGTATTATATCTTATGAATACTATGTTGTTCTGTAATTAGGGTTCCCCCCTACGAAGTGAATATTAATGAATATTAACTGCTAAGTGCTATGTTAAGTGTTGTAATCATAGATCTGTGTCCCATCTAGGTTGTAGACACTTGAGTCCTACAACCACCCCTGCCTCTACCTTGGGTGAGAATTCATCTTCTTCACAGGTGTTGTCAAAAGGGTCATTAGTTAGGGTTTTATTGTTGCGTTGTTGAAGCATTGAACCCCGGGTCTTCCCCTATGCCAACAAATGGTTCCATTGTCAGGCCCTGAAACTGTGATTGCTGGGAACTTAAGAAAATAAATCTTTGTGTGTAGATCTGTTTCTTTATTGCATAGTATTCTACTTGACTACGAAGCTCTGTTCTAAGAAAGGAATTGAATCTGAAGAGGTAAGATATTAAAGCTATGTTCTTTGAGAAAGGTAAGATAAGTGAAAATGTTTGTTTCAAAAGAATGGATCTAGGTATGTCTAATAGATTTTGTCCTAGTCTAAAAACTAGGGCAAAACTAGAAGAAAGAAGATTGGATATGAGTAGATATGATAAGAATAGTGAAATATATGTTATTCCTATGCACAGAAAGAATGTTTGGACTAACAAATGGATGGAGGATGCTAGAAAGAATTTTTTGCAGGTTAGTTACTATGATCCTAGTGCGTAGTACAGGAAAGGTTGGGGGTCATTTAAAAGAAAGAGAGGATTAACTCTTTGTTATAGTTGCAGAAGACCAAGACATATTGCTAAGGGATTCCCTGGTAGAGGTCCTAGTTGTCTTTGCTGTAAATCTATTGAACATGAAGTTTTGGATTGCTCTAAAATGTTTGCTAAATTTGAAAAGATGAATATGAGGAAAGAAAACCATGAGACAGGCCAAGAAACTAAGAATATGATAGAACCCCATAAAGAATTAGAGATTGTATTATTATAGATGAAAGAAACCTTGAATGATGATAGAGATATAAAATTATCAAAGATCTTAAACGAGAAGGAGTGCATAGAAACAAGAATAAGAGACTTCGACATAGATTGTGTTCTGGATGAGGAAACCTAGGTGAATATCATGACAGAAAGAACTTGGGAAATTTTGGGAAAGCCTGCTATGGTTCCTTCATTGGGAAGAATAAGGTTATATAGAGGAAAGATGATAACCCTATGTGGAAGACTTACCTAGACATCTATGAGTACTCATGAAAATTCAACAAAGGAAGAATTTGAGGTCATTAAATTTGTTGAGAACAACATCCCATTTGCTATTTTGCTATGAAAAACCTGAATTGAGAAAGATCAGATACGAAGGAAACAAGAAGAGGAGGATCTAGAACAGAAACAACAAGAACTAAGGGATTTCATGGCTAGGAGAATAATGCACTTACTGGAAGAACAAGAGGACCAGTCGAAGCTACTGAGGATCAGAGATCTGGACGTCGAAGTTGAAAGAAAATAGGAAGACTTCAAACACTTGTCTGTACAAGAGAGTAGAGCACCTACTCCAGAAAAAGAATAAGTATTACTCTGAGAACCCTTGAACAACCCGCAACAGTGCCAAGTTACTATACCAAGAGGAGATAATAATAAAAATGGAAAGAGGAACCCAGTGACTCAACTCACAGGAAAGAATAAGAAGAAAGCAAAGTTAGAGAAATTGCAGGAAGTTCTAGAGAGAACTTCATAGAAGGGATGTTTGCAACACTTGAACTTCATCAAAATAACATAACAACGATGATTGGCACTTCACCATCAAGAAGAAATATGACCATTGGAGGTGTCCCAACCATTAGAATGGTGCTCCATAATGACTAGAAACACAGTTATTAATGGAACGTTCACCATTAGACCATTGGGACCATGCCATAACGGATGAAATTGCATTGATTGAGGCATTTCTGCCCATTGGAGGAGTTTTTTACGATGTTGTCTATTTATCTCATCAAGCATTGCACCGAGAACACTTTTGTAAACAATGATTATTTGAGCCCATAGAGAATTAGTTTCTTTCACATTGTTCCTATTTGAGACCTTTCCACCCATTATGTTACATCAATTATTTCATCATTGACCTAAGATACCTGATCTCGAGCGTGCATGTCGGGTGACTTCATCACAGTAGAGAAATCCGTCGAAGAGATCCTCATAGACCTCATGGCTGAGAAGGTCATGTCCACCGGAGTCCAAGCCTCATCGATGAGAGGAGTGCAAGCGTCCCCGACGACTGCTCGTGGATCTGGACCATCTCGAGCTACGGTAGAGAAATGAACCAAGCATCATGATGACTTGGAGAATGCGAAGCTCATCCCATCTATCCTTCCTGACTATATCCCACCTCTGGCTAGCACAATGAGCCGTGACAGTGTCTCGAGGGACTTCGACTACACCTTGATTACTGTGTACCCCCCAAAGGGGATACGCACAGTAGGACCAAAGTTAGGACAAATCATGACATTTAAGATCGGTGAATTCAATTTAAGAGACTGCAAGAATTATGGCATGCTCACTTCACACAAGTATTTGACAAAGAAAAATGGGAAGAAGTCGAAGATCATCCCCCATCCATGGACTATGGACATCATGAGGTCCACTATCTTGAACATGATGAAGATACCACACTTTGGAAGGCATCATGAGGTTAACAAGTGCGTTAAACTCCTCTTTTATTGCTTCCATGGTGATTCTTTGTGGTTGGATAGATGCATCACCATAGATCCGGTGTTGATCCATCAGATCACTAGATTAAGCATGCAAGGACCAGACCCACAATATTTTTATCCAGAGAAGGTTGCAGATCACGCCCTAGGACATAAAATTAAAGATACCTATGGCGATGTGGAAAAGGGGAAGAAAGTCTACAAGGTAGCCTCCATTCAGAATGGCTCAATGCATCTAGCCTTCCAGTTGATCAATGGTAAGCTAGTAAGGAAGAATAGACCCACACAGGTCACGAGGTTTGTTGTTGACCTCACGGGAAAAGGCATTGAAGGACTACAAATGAACTGGGCGAGTTACCTTGTCAACCAATTAGAACAAGGCTACCGCGAAGCTCAGGATCAGGGCTATGAGTTTCATTTTAGTTGGCTACTGATCCTCATCACCTTCATTGCCTGGTAGATGCTAGAAGGAGTGACCTTACCTGATATTGAGCCATCTGAACCCCTAGCTGTGAAGTTCACCACGCTCTGGTATTCGAGCGACATGGTGAAACAATGACATTCAAACGCGTTGTTCCACACCTACTACCTGTAGTTGAAGAGGTCTATTGAGTCTTTCCCTCGTATGACGTCGAACACCCTGAACAGGTTCATACCATTTGTGAATTTTCATGCAAATATAAATTTTATTTATATCATTGCGCGTGGAGACGAATATAAAGAAGAGATCCAATCTTATTATAATCTCACTAAGGAGGACATGGAAGAAATAACTAAGGAGTGGCCTATAGATCTCCTTATACTAGTTGACTAGGTAGAACTATCTGACCCCGACCTCATCGAAAGTCCTGTGGTTACTCGTGAAGAGTATGATGCACCCAACAATAGAAGAAGGAAGAAAAAGGAAGAGGTACAAGAGCTGAAAAACACCTCAGAAGAGACTTCTTCAGACTCACCTGGAGGGGGATGATGACGAAGTAAACAAAAAAGAGGAAAAAGGAGAAGAACACAAGCAGTAACAAGGTGAAGTAACACCTCCTAGGGATCCTCTTGTTGAAGCTGAGACCTCCAAGAAAATAAAGGTTTCCCTCATGAAAACTACATCCCGGAAGAAGTCCAAATCTAGTAAACCACAAATGCAGACTGTGCTCACGATGGATGACATAGATCTCATCATCACCGCTGTCTCAGATACCTCATAAGATATCTTACAATGTAGTGAAGCCAAACAAGAGACCATATATGATATAATTGCAGCAAAGCTAAGGGGTACAACAAGCCCTCTACTCTAGTCGCACAGTGTCTACTGTCCCCCCATCATCAGAAGGAACAGAGTCAGGAGATGAGCCTACCTAGCTACGCCGAATAGCAGATGCAACCGAAGCTCGCCTTCATCATGTTCAAGAAGAAAAAGAATAGGCCACAGAAGCCTTAGAGAAAGAAAAATAGGAAGACATAGAGAAACTCTAAGTTGTGCAACAGGAAAAAGACGACATCTAAGCCAAGTTTGTAGAGGATAGAGCACAAATCCAAAAGGAGAAGGAACAACTTCTCACAAAGAAGATTGGAGTTAAAGAAGCAGTCACTAGAGAAATTTACTCTATGATGGACTTAGAACAGATGGAAGAAGACCTAGTGGAAATCCAAGTAGGGAAGCTTCTTGAAGCCATTCAACAGCTCCAACAGAGGGTAGCAGAACTGGAGTGACAAGCAGTGCCAAACACTCTGCAGGAAGTGCGATACTAGAGAGAAGAAATTGCCTGGAGTGTAATCCATAGAATCAAAGCATTGGCCTTAGAATGTAAACAACTCAGCATTCGAAGTGTGCAGACTCACGAGTGCCTTGTAGAGGACCCTAAAATAAGGACACTGGAGTCACAACTTCAGGAGGCCAAGCAGCAAGAAGCAATGGTGCAAGCATAGTTGAAGCCACTATTAGCATTCGAGAGGATGAAACGATCCCAGGAACAATGCACATTTCAACAACAAGTCCATGCCATACAAAGTAAGGTCATGGAAGTGACTTAGCGACTCCAGCCAGTGCAGAATGCAGCTTGCATACTTTTTGAGGAGATTGAAGGATGAGGTGCAGAACTAGAACAAGTGGTCACCACAGTGGAACAACGCTTGGAAGGGCCTGTGACGGAGAAATTTATTCAAGAGTTCGTCGAGCAGGATGATCCGGATTATTTTCGGCATGAAATGAGAGCGGAGATATAATAAAGAAATGCACAGAGATATCGGGTATATCCAGTAATATAACACAAATATATCAGAGATGAAACCATAAACACAGAGATACAGTAATACACGATTTCTATTAATGAAATAAATGTACAGAGACTGTAAAAATATAGAGTGAAAGACTCACTAGAATGGTGGCAGCTTATCTCTGAGAAGAGATGTGACGACTACTCGCATTCGCAAGAAGATGATTACAATGAGGCTCTGAAGGCCCTTTTACAATAAATGGGAATTCCAAAAGTCCTAAACATCCAAAAACCTAACCCTAGGAGATGAAGCACCAAAATTCATGTGGGCCCCGTTTGGGTAAGTGAGTACATCAACTTCCTGGGGTCGTAACTTTTGCATACGATCTCCGTTATAGGTGTGTGATAGCTCGTTGGAAAGGTATCGTCAAGGAGATTCATTTTGGGGGCTCAATAATTCCTTCGACTATAATTAAGAACCTTGATCTTGAAAAACCTTCATTTGGGCACTCAAAATGTCCCCGGAAGTTAAAACCTGCTAAAAATAGTAAATTGCCAAAATTGCCAGAAAGTCATTTTGAGCCATTTGGAAAAGGTGGGTGGCCACCGATATCCACCTAGATCACAAGAGGCTTTGGCGAAGCAACAGGTTGAGGTATCTTGAGCCAAGCTCAAGGCATTTGAGGTAGAGTTACCCAGATCAGAGTGACTTGAGATGAGTCACATGTGAGTGTTGGGGGCCTGGTTGCCATTGACCAAGTTTTGGAGAACCTTGGTCACATTTGGGCACTTTTGGGACTTTGACAAGTAGGTCAAAGGAAGATCACAAGGTGAAGAAAAGATCACAGGATCTCATCCCCTTCTTAGGGAATTTTTGGGTTTAGGGTTTATGTAACAGGTATGGGATGTTGACCCATGGGTTTACCCATGCCTTGGACCCTTTTGTAATGTATAAATAGAAAGATAGGCGATGTACATAGGAGAGACATGGTGCTAAGTGCTATATTGTTTTGAGTGCAAGTGATGTAAGTAGTTGGATCTATGTGATTGAGTTAGCTTTGTGCATATTTTGTGCATGAGAACTTGTAGAGCTAAGTGAAATTGATTGTAAAGAGGCTTTGTGTTGAACCTAGCTTAGGGAAGGAGGGTCTGACGAGGTACACACAGATCTCGTGTCCTATGCAGAGTGGGTTCTTGTGGCTCCGTTCTTGTAGAATATTGACATAAGACAATAAAAAAGAGAATATTTGGTGGACGTAGCCCCACACTAGGGTGAACCACGTATATCCTGTGTTGTGGTTTCTTTGTGCATTATAGTTTTTATTCTATTGATGTGATTTATGCTTACTGCAGTGATACATGTTAGATGCACCTTATATAATAGTAGCTTATTTCTTAGTAATGGGAATGAATGCTATATCTGATCTATTTATATATGTTAAGTGCTTGGATGTATTAGATCTTGTGAATACTGTGTTGTTTTGTAATTAGGGTTTCCCCCTGCGAAGTGAATATTAATGAATGTTAACTGCTAAGTGCTATGTTAAGTTTTGTAATCACAGATCCGTGTCCCAGCTAGGTTGTAGACACTTGAGTCCTACAACCACCCTTGCCTCTACCTCGGGTGAGACTTCATCTACTTCGCAGGTGTTTCCGAAAGGGTCGGTAGTTAGGGTTTTGTTGGTGCATTGTTAAAGCATTGAACCCCAGGTATTCCCCTGTACCAATAGGAATCATTCGATCAGTGGGGGAACTTAATCGACGATGGACCTCATGTGCGTCTTAAGGCTAAAAAAAATGAAATTGATTTATCATTTGGAAATCGACTTCTGAGATAGAGTAAAAGGATAGGGTAAAGCTTCAGGCTTATAATCTTATATGTGTTCCAGCATAGGCTCCATATGGGGATTTCATCTCCCTGCGAGGCATGGAAGAACAATAGACTATAGAAATTTCAATACAAATAAAGTATTTCCTAGATTCTCCTGATCTAACAATTATATACCATTGTTAAATACATAATCTCTTCTACTAATATTCTTGTGGAAATTAAACCATGATCATAAAGTGAAATATCAAGAACACATAACACAGAAGTTTTACAGGGAAAGCATAAACCTAAAAACCCCACTATCATATATTATGTATATCATGGATCATGAAACAATCTCATACAAAACTCTAATCCAAGAGCTCTCAGTACAATACAATCGTCTCACACTGTCATAAAAGAATTGACAAATTCATGTGCCAATATTCTGTCTCCAGACAACCTGCCTCCTCTGCACAATCCCTGTAAATAGAATTCTCACAATGAATTTGAATTTCCTAGTTTGCACATGCTCACGATCATATCCACTACTTGTGTGATTGCATGAGTGCACTTCACTCAAATCACAACTAATAGCCAAACTGTCTCTTTCACCTGTTATCTCAATTGGGTCTCCACTGGATCTGACATGCATGTAGTTAACCGTGGTGAATCTTCAGTTGCATGTGAGTTCACTGATTGTGAATTAATTAATAATTAATTCACTGAACTCTCACTAGTGCAAGTTTAGTTACATCTAGTACAACTGATCTTAACTCACTTGACTACACTTATAATTCTGTTACAACTCCAAATCACTCAGTTATAAATGAGATAATAGATTAATATTTATTGTCCAATTTAGGTAAGGGACAAGTAAATTAAACACATGTTTCTTGTTGACTTTTCAACACTCCCTCTCAACAAGAAAGGGATTATCCTTCACCCCAATCCTGTCTCTATGATATTCAAAATTTGCTCCTGGTGAGCGCCTTCATCAGAATGTCTACATCCTGATCTTTCGTAGGAATGTATTGAAGCAACATGATGTTATGCTGCACACAATCTCTGAGATGATGATACCGGATATCTATATTCTTAGATATATCATGAAACACAGGATTAATCGAGAGTTTAATGCAACTTTGATTATCACAATGAATCATTGTTGTATCTAAATGAGAACCAAACAAACCAACCAAGATATTTCTCATCCAAATAACCTCACATGAAGCTTGACTCGCTACCATGTATTCCTCTTCCACTGAACTAAGTGCCACAGATATTTGTTTACTGCTGTACCAAGAAACAGTTGTAGATTCGATACTAAAGATCCCCCTTGATGTGCTCTTTCTGTCCATTGGGCTTCCCGCCCAATATGAATTCGTGAAGCCATGAAAATTCACCTCATCTGTCTGTCTATACCATAATCCATACTCAGATGTGCCCTTCAGATATCTCAATACATTCTTACCCGCCTTCCAAAAGAGTTTGGTTGGATTAATCATCACTTGACTTAGCTGGTTAACTGCATAGAAAATTTATGGTCTCCTGTTCACTAAATACATTAGCAAACCTACTAACTGTCGATAGACAATAACATCCACTACCTCTCTGGAAGTAGCATCCTCTTTCCTCCAGTTTTCTAGAAGAGGAGTATCCATGGGTTTGCAGCCTTCCATGTGAAACTTACCTAGTAGCTCCCTTGCATACTTTCCTTGAGACACAAAAATTTCACCATCTCGCTGCCATATTTCCAATCCAAGGAAATAATGAAGGAGGCCCAAATCCTTCATCTCAAAATCCTTTGAAAGTTCCTCCTTGCATGAGTGTATCAGTTGTTCATCACTAGTTAGTATTAAATCATCAACATAAAGAATAATGATTAAAAGCTTACCCTTCACCATAATTTGGTATAGGTTTGCATCTGCTTCACTTTTGGTAAATCCCAGTCTAGTGAAATAGTTGTCTATCCAAGTGTACCAAGGACGAGATGATTGCTTCAACCCATACAGTGCTCTCTTGAGTCTACCCACATGTGACTCCCTATCAAAGGTCTCAAAACCTTCTAGATTTTCAATGTACACTTCTTTCTCAATGATCCTGTTGAGAAACGTAGTTTTTACATCCATATGATGAATGCGCCAGCCCATCCGCACTAAGAGTGAAAGGATGGATCTTATGGAAGAGTACCTTGAGAAAGGTGCAAAGGTCTCATCATAATCTATCCCCTCGATCTGTGAGAAGTGTTGGTCCCCGGTTTTGACCATGTTCCTTGCCTATACTATATACCATTGACCTCCAACTATATGCCAGTACCACCCTTTTTGACCTCATTTTGATATAATCAACATCCCTTTACCATTCCAAGGGGTCACCTAAGGTATCTTTGAAATTCAAGTTATTATTATGCATTTTAATACTTTAAATTGATAATTAGACTAATAACACTTGGGTTAGGTACCATTTCTATTCTTGGAACAGGACGCCGGTACCAGGTACCAACTCGCACCGTGGAGGTACTAGTGGAGCAGTTCGAAATCGATGCATCATGGCGTGCGTTATGGTTCGAATGAAGAGATAGCAGATTCACAAGCCAGCTGGAGCCATTGCCACAGAGTGCTTGAGAGTATAACGATCAACCTGGATCGATTTTTCTTCATCCTACACACTTTGTGACACTACGTGTCACGAAGTTGTGATATACGTTTTTAGTTGATTCCACGATTATTCTCGGATCAGGGATCCGTTCATTTCCATGCATCTTTCTTTTAGATTGTTACAAAACAATCAGACTGTTCTATAAACCCGTGTTCACTGCTGAGAACGGGTTACGACTACCATTACTGTTACTACTATTGCTATCACTATTGTTATTGCCGGATTATGCCGTGAACCTATGTTTAATCTGAATTGCTGTTGCGTATATGTTGATTGTAATATGATCTGAATACTGTGTTTTTAATGAGTTGATGGAGCGTAGACTTACACTGTATCTGCATCGTGTGATTTAGTCGGCTCTGGTCGTTTCCCACAGCGTTTGCGCCGTTTGGTTGGGCCCGCCAAGCTGGTGCAAGCTGTTGTTTCATTAGCAATAACTTTAGTTTAGTGTGTGCTGTTGTAGTTTAGTTTGCTTCCATATCGCATAGCTTGCATCTGAAGTAACTTAGCGTTTGCAGATTTGCTTTTGGTTTATCATAGTTTCAGTTTATCATAGTGTGTGAATGCTTGCGTACACTACAGTTTAAATATTTCAGAATCGTGCTTATTCATTTCTCAACAGACTCAATTTCCAGACTGTATCTTTTCATGTTGGTGAATGTTAAACGCAGTACTGATGCCTGTAGAGTTAGCATATGCATAGGATTGCTTGGCTTTTTTCTTTCTTTTCGAACTTAACTCAGAGTAGTATGCAGTTTGCTTTGTTAGACAGTAGTTGCTTTGCGTGCTTAGGATAGATAGGTTACAGTTAGAATAGAAGGAGCTCCTGGTACCAGTTAGCAGCTTAATGCTTTGTTTTCCTGTAGATAGCGAAAGACATCATGAGGCCTGGATCGATTATTCTTCAAGTGTTCACACTTCATGACACTACGTGTCATGAAGTTGTGAAATGTGTTTTCAGTTTCATTGCAAGATTACTCTCGGATCAGGAATCCGTTGCTTTATGTTTTCTTTGTCCGAGACTGTTACAAACAATAGGATTTTGATATAAACCCGTGTTCATTGCTGAGAACGGGTTACGACGACGACGACTACGACTACCATTACTGTTTCTATTTTGCTACTGTTATCGGATTATGCTGAACCTATGTTTTAATACAGATTGTTGTTGCGTATATGTTGACTGTAATATGATCTGAATACTGTGTTTTTAATAAGTTGATGGAGTGTAGACTTACACTGTATCTGCATCATGTGATTTAGTCGGCTCTGGTCGTTTCCCACAGCGTTTGCACCGTTTGGTTGGGCCCGCCAAGCTGGTGCAAGCCGCTGTTTCATTTGCAATAGATTTAGTTTAGTGTGTGTGGTTATAGTTTAGTTTTGCTTCAATATCGTATGGTTTTCTTAGCGTTTACAGATTTGCTTTTGGTTTGTCATAGTTTCATTTTATCGTAGCGTGTGAATGCTTGCCTACACTACAGTCTAAATGCTTCAGAATTGTGCTATTCATTCCTTAACAGACTCGATTTCCAGACTGTATCTTTTCTTGTTGGTGAATGTTAAACGCAGTACTGATGCCTGTAGAGTTAGCATATGCATATGATTGCTCGGATTTTCGCTTTCTTTTCAAACTTAGCTCAGAGTAGCATGTATTTTGCTTTCAGTAGTTGTTTGGTGTGCTTAGGATAGGTAGGTTACAGTTAGAATAGAAGGAACTCCTGGTACCAGTTAGCAGCTTAATACTCTGTTTTACTGTAGATAGCATTAGATTTGCTTTCTTGTAGATAGCATTAGATTTGCTTTCTTGTAGATAGCATTAGATTTGTTTTACTGTAGATAGAATTAGATTTGCTTTACTGTAGACAACATTAGATTTGTTTTGAATACAGTTTCGACCATACTTTGTGTGTCATGACTTAAACAAAATGTTGATGGTAGATGGTTGAACATAGAGGTAGAATGATTTTGTAGAACTGCGCTTTTGAATAGGGATAACAGTATCAGCCTTTGAGTACTAGACTGTTTTGCTTCTGTTTATGATTTAGTAGGAAATGCTTAGTTTCGAGTTAGTCATTCGAATTCAAGTTCTTAGAATAGGTGTGTGTTTAATTCTTAGGATAACATTCCAATAAAGACTAGACGCTTGCCTGCACATACTGTGTATCAGCTCGAAGTTTACCAACCCTGGTTTGACAATTTAGTGATTCAAGACACTTAAAAGCTTCAATTTAGCAGCCTGACATTTTTGGTGCCGTTGTCGGGGAGCTGTTTAAAGGGTAAGAAGATAGTTTTTTTGACTAATCTTAGAATGCACTTAGATTGGTTTGGTGTGTTAGCAGGTTGATAGTAAGAGCAGCTGTGGAAACAAAAGGGTGACAAACCAGCATATCTGTTCTCACAGGTACTCTGAAACTCAATCTTATTTTTTCATTTCATTTAATATGATTTCATGAGAAATAGAGATTTTAGAGGTAGATTTATAAAAAATACAAAACCCGAAAAAGAAGAAGAGACCTCCACTCAAAGAGCGATAGAAACTGAGACTGAAATTCTGAGCGAGGAAATTGTAGAACAAAATCCAGAACCAGGAAATACCATACATCAGCAAACTTACAGTCTTGGTGATCCAGCCTTGGATGACACAGTTGACCCAGAGAGAATCCACCACCTGCTCACGAACCCTAACACTGTAGTTTCGCAGACAGCAGCTACAGCTGTGACATTGAAGGACATAGGACCCTCAAAAAGACCAATAGGAGATAAAACCTCTGACAAACAGAATCCAGAAAGGTGGGATTTCACACCCTCACCAAAGAAGGATCGGATTGTATACACCATTCTTGGGAATCCTTTTACCATGGGGGATAGAAGGGGAAACATACATGAGGAACTTCACATTGAAAATGAAGGTGAAGGACAAGCAGAGAATGAAGTGGCATCAGAAACCACCTTTGGATTTCCTATTTTGGATGTAGTTCAGAATGTCACTATGAAAAATATCCCACTTTCAGCACTACCAACCTTCCATGGGAAACATAGTGAGGACCCAGATGTCTTTCTCTTCGAGTTTGACATCCTGTGCAGAAGTTATAATTACCTCCAAGATGCGCATAAACTGAAACTATTCCCTGCCACCGTGAAAGATTCTGCATTACGCTGGTTCATGAGTTTGGGAGAATACAGCATTAGATCCTGGGAAGATATGAAGACAAAATTTTTAAAGAAGTACCAGGACTATTGTAGAACCAAGGATTCTCGAAATGACATCTTCAAACTGCAACAATAGGATGAGGAAAGCCTTGAGGATTTTCTAGAAAGATTCATCTTTACCCTTCAAAAATCTAAATACACTGATCTCCAGGAGGAAGCAATCAAGACTCTTTTCTTGAAAGGAGTTTTGGAGGAATATATCGATACCCTCAATCTAATGGTTGCAGGAGACATTTACCAGAAAAACTTTGAAACAATTTGTGAACTCTGTAGAGCTTACTCAAGAAGTAGAGGGAAATCTGCAAAGAGTGTGAGAGAATCGGTCAACAGAAATACTAAAACATCCACATCTGGTGGAGTTACTAGGGTCGAATTGGGAAACCTTTTGGAAAACTTCAAAACAGACCTGTTAGGAACGATTGGCTCCCAACTAGACACCTTAAAGATTAGGAAAAAGAAGGAAGAAGAAAACCATGTCCTCAGCATATTTTTCTCTAAATGCAGGAAAAGACATCCTTTACGAGAGTGTCCCTTGGACAATGTTTCTGTATGTGCAATATGTGCTGAGGATCATAAAACAGAGGACTGTCCATCCTTACCTGGACTGCAGGCAATATTTAAAGGGGGAGAAGCCCCTAGTACTCAACCTGCACCTAAGAAGCCTTGGCAGCCTAGGAATCCGAATGCAAATGCATACCAAGAGTCATCCCCACAACCTTCCAGCTACTATCCACCCTTCTCTCAACAACAACAACATCAATGGAGCTGGCCAAATTGGCCACCACAAAATGTCCCTGCTCAGCCCTGGTACCAGGGATGGAGAAATCCAAACTTTGGACAGAACCAACAGCAGCATGCAGTACCAGTGCCTCAAAACCCATACACGCAGTATCCTCCAAACATGCAGCAAGTATTGTCAGGTTTTACCCCACCTCCATTACAGCAGTTACTGCCTGGTTTTACTCCACCTTCCTTGCCACCCATTCCACAAAACCCGCAACAGTCTCAGAATCCACCACGACCTACCATCTTGCCCACTCAACCCATTCCAAATCCGAACCAAAAACCACCCCTACCACTTCATAACGTTGATTTCCAGAACTATCCAGCTTACAACATAAATCCCATTTCTATACAAGAGGTACAGCTGAGGTCTGGAAGAATTCTAAATAAAAATCAGCCTAAAACAAAAACAGCCCCAAAAGTAATCATTGAAGAACATGAAGACGAGCCTGCAGATAATTTATCACCTGAGATACCCCTGCAGGATGTTATCATTCTGAAGCAGAAGGAATCCGAATCATAGCCTAACACACAGCCTCAGGTTCCCAAAGAGCCTCCTTTTCCTGAGAGGCTGCTCATTGAAAAACCAGTTATACAATCTGAGTTTGACATTATGACTGAACTGAAAAATGTCTGTGTTAAGATTCCTTTGTTACAAGCAATCAAGGATGTCCCCATCTATGCCAAAACCATCAAAGAACTCTGCATCAAGAAACCAGGTCGGAAACAGAAAGATCCACCTACAATACACCTGGTAGGACAGCTGTCAAACTATATCTCTGAAACACCTAAAATCGTAAAGTATGCCAACCCAGGAAACCCAATAGTTTCAGTGACCATCAATGATGTATCTATTGGCAATACTTTAGTGGATTTAGGTGCAGCCATTAATATCATGACCAGCAACACAGTGGAACTGTTGCAATTAGACCAATTTTTGCACCCTACTCCTACAGTACTCGAGCTGGCAGACAGAACCACTATAAAACCTGCTGGAGTTCTTGATGACATCCTAGTAACTTTAGCCTCGTGGGAGTATCCTGTGGACTTCATGATTATTCATTCAAAGGATCCCACAAAAGGCCATCCAATCATCCTAGGGAGACCCTGGCTGGCCACAGCCAATGCTTTCATAGGATGTCGCGGTGGAGACATGTTCATTTCAAATGGCATTTCTTCACAAAAACTTACCCTGTTCCCACCTGCTCGGCCTGTTACAAAAGAATTGTGTTGGTTAACCTGTCCCTATTTTGAGAATGAGGATGAGAAACCCTTATTCTCTGTTGATGAGATCCATGCACTGCAGGAACCTACTAAAGATGACATTTTAAGTCAGTTCCTTTCTGTAACAGAAAATGTTGAGTTTCCACAGACCTATCTGCAGTACGATCAGATTTTCTGAGAGAATTTTTAGGAACGAAGTGATCTATTTTCTTCATTTTCACCATCCGTGGTTTTCACTGTTTCTGAACACTCAGGGCCATATACCATTCCAGTAGAA